>DWME01005581.1:0-14694 GCA_018244795.1 Parelbella ahira ahira | reverse complement strand
CGTTGGTCGAGCGGTTGCAAGCGCGACTGCCGATCGGGAGGTCCTGGGTTCAAACCCCGCCGGGTCGGGTGCTATTGGATTTTTCTAATGTAGAATCTTTGAAATCTAATTAAGAATTTAGAATCTTTGTAAATAATAAGTCTTGAATTATTTTCGAGTATATCAGTTATTGAAAATATGTAGGTATAAGGTACTTGGCAGTTCGAAATCGACACCGTTTTCTACCCAAAATGGTAGAAAACGGTTCGTATAAATTTGCACCGTACACTCTCCATACGTTTGAATGAATTTATTATGCAAAACGATTAGTACACATTTCAATTACGAATACTTGTTGCTACCGGGTTCACTGAATGTACTGCAATACACGAGTACATACGATGTATACGATACATATTCAACGATTTCTTTAAAAAACAACACATATTAACTGCCCTTCAAATCTATATTTTTATACAAACTATTACAGCACAGTGTTTTAACAATAGTTTCAATTCAACACTAATACTGATTTGCTGCTCAAATATACTACTGCACTATAAATGGAAATTAATTATGCGCACAGAAAATTTATTTAGACTTAATGTGTAAAAAGCAAGCCAAGTCAAATAGATACACAGAATATATAATAGCTTACGAATACCTAATGCGTGAGGTATTTTTAGCATTTGATCTGGCAATACTTTACATCTGACCTGGCCGACAACTACAACCGGTCGCTTCGTTAGTCGTCGTCGGCCGATCGCGATTAAACGTCAATTAGAAGCATTGTCGCGCGCCACTCGGCCCGTAAATAACCGAACAGTCAATCCGCCGCGATCCAGTTTCGTCGCTCGCATTAATGACTTCGAAACAGTCGCCACGTTGCTTCGGGTGTGGGCAGAGAAAGCCGGGGCTCCCCTCACGAACCGACTGTGAAGTACCTACTACCATAGTTAAATAATTTGGACATGAGTTTGTCTTTGATCCCACCTGTTTCCTGCACCTGATGAGACTGCTTCGTTGGTCGAGTGTTTGCAAGCGCGACTGCCGATCAAGAGGTCCTGGGTTCGAATCCCGAGTCACCCGCTATTGGATTTTTCTAATTTAGAATTTCTAGTAGTGACTCGGAGTCTGGAATCGTGCCCGGTGTATGGCAATATGCTCACCACCTATACCATAGGATTTAAACGTAACTGGTAAAACGTGGAAAGTGTACTACACTCCTCTGTATACCCCTTCGGGGATTACAGGCGTGATGTTACGTTTTGATGATCCCACCCCGGGATGCAAAATGATTCACCAAAAATGCCTATCTAGAGTTCTTAAAAGTTTTTATACCATGAAAGAATTTTAACGCTTCAGTCATTCATATCTAAACTAACATTGATTGTATTCGTCCTTCTTTGGACTTGCCACGCACATTTAAATGCCATGTACAAAGAAATCCACTTAACAAGAAAGAAAAACAAATATTACTCCAAGAAATTCTATTTAAATTTTCTTTCAATTGAACTTTAATAATCAATATTACATATATGTAGGAAAAGTAACGCGTTACATACGAGTATGTACCTATATAATACCACTATCCAATTGTTTGCAGGATGTTTTTAAATAGTGGCACTTCTGTAGTTTTACCCGTAATAATTATCAAGCCTAAATTGTGTATACAGATCACATAATCATTTACTCATAAACTTATTATAGGCAGGAAGTCGAATATACAAAGTCTTCAAAAAACTTAGCACTACCACAGCAAAGAAACAGCTTTAATAATCCAAAATCATTCACACAATCCGGTTACTTTTGAAAATAACATAAACATCCTCATTATTTATTTACAGACGTGTTTCTTTTAGGAGTGGACATGCCTTGCGCTGGGGATGGATGGGGAACACGCAGTCGGTACGACATCGGCAACCGATGTGGATAAATCGTTTGTGTCTCAGCACACACCCGATATATCTCGACGACCACAACACTATAAGCTGTACCGACTCTGACACTTGACGCCTCTAAAGAGCCTTCGTTGTCTCATTTACCTCACGCAAATAATGTACAACCCAATGTTCTCTCTGCAGTAATTACTGTTTATCGCATGTAGTATCCTCTCAGGCGGATCCAACACAGGAACGATATAACGTTTTACGATGATGATTGATGACTAACTGAAAATATAAAAAAATTGACGCCTAGTAATATAAAGCAGTTACAAAACATGTACATCCAATTTTCAAACTCAATTAAATGCTTATTAACATTGTTATTCTAATTGTTATGTTTCTGTGTTTAGTCATTTTGCGTAATTTTTTGTAATTTAATGTATGGTCGCAAAATTCAAATTCAAATTCTTTTATTCATTATAAGGTATATACATACACTCAATGAAAGTCATGTTTTAGTCATTGTACCTCAAAATCATGATAAACTGTAAATTTTCGTAACTGCGAATTTTTTTGTGCAAAATTAAATAAATTACTTAAAGAGGCTACCATACATTAAGAATAACAGACGGTTGCAAACGAAAGAATTAATTTGAAATTTTTCCTTAAATAAACTGATTATCATATTACTAACTTAAGAGATAACAAGTAAAACTCGGGTGAAAGAATTATGCACCAGTAGCAACTCATGAATAGTACTTACAAGCCGCGATAAAGTTTACAAGCTTGCCAGAGTTATATAATATATTCCGCTACCGCCTGGCTCATTGCCGCACTACCTACGTTTTAAGCTATTTTTGCTTTTTGACAGTTTAGTTACACTGAGCGTGGGCGCACAATCATAAACTTTATTCTGTTCGAAATGTTCCTATATTCTTGAAAATATGAGCTTGTAAGTTTCAAAACAATTAACCCAAAGACGACTACAACAAACAAGTAACCATAGACGGTAGATTACAAGATTTTATTACTTACATATACATAATTATGTACATGAATGTGCCGAAAAGATTTATTTAACTAACAGAATGTTGATTTTAAAGTGTTGAAACTAACATAACGGGAATGGGATGTGTAATGAGCTAAAATACATGGTTAATATGACAGTTAATTGGTGTAGACATTTTGAAAGTCTGTTCAGGTTATTGCTTTCTTATGAAAGTAAAGGGTAACAAATTTTAAGATTTACGTAGCAAATATCGATCGGACTCATTATTATTACCTTACCGTGCAGCTGGCAAGCGTTCTGTACATCGAAATAACATCATTGCTTTTAGAAAAAATAAATGTGCTTTCAAAAAACACAATAAAATATTATTATTAACAACGTATATTAATTTAACTAACTGATACTAAAAATTTGGTAGTTCAGTGTTCGATAGTGGACAACATAAAGGCTATTTAAACTACGTCTAACTACGTCAATATTTTTTGGAAAATTAATCTACTTTTCACTACGCCATTCTGTATTTTCCAGTTTTAGACGTACGAATATAGCGTTAATATACAGGGTATTTGGTACAAACAGATTATAAAATGTGAAGGAAAAAGATAGGTCATCGTTAAAATGCTCAATAAAAGAACTAATTTATTTTACCGATATAGAATCATCTAGAACACGTCATATAAGTTATCAATATTTTTTTTCCGGACATTATCAATATCCATTTGATCGTTCCATTGTTGGACGCTCTGTAATAATAATAATAACAAGCTTTAAGGCCATAGTTTGCCACGCTGGCCAAGTGTAGGCTGGCAGATATTCTAGAAAATATTATGAAGAAATCGAAGGTGAACAGAATTCCTTACGATATTTTTCCTTCGTCAATCTATCAACTGACGTTTAAATATATCCAGATATCAAATATCGAAATCTTAATACAAGCTGTGTGAGTCAACTATAAACTCTCAATTAAAGATCCTTGTAATACACCAGCCAAGTCATGTTGAATTAAAACCGGCGGGTCTCTCAAGTGGAACCCTAAGAAGGCTGCGTCCGCGCGCAGGCTGCTCCAGTTTTCGTTAATTGGATCATGCATTAAACTGTACTGTTAAGTATAATTATTTTGTTACGGAACCTTGAGCGGACAGTGACGCAACTCTGGTCCGCAAACCGTAATACATACCGTCTCGTTTATCATCTATTTTTCTTTGCAAAGTATCAAGATTTTGATTTTAAAATTGACACTGAAATGTAATATACCAACATAAGCGTACCTATTTATAAGTATTGAGCGAGAGATTAAACATATAGATCGATTGTAGTAATCTGACGTGTTGGTATACCACAAACGGGCTAGGAGAGCATAGAAGGCGCGGTCGGCCCTTAGATGTGTCACCGCTAGTGGCAAACGTTATGGCGTTTCCGTGTACTGTTCAATAGCAGTGATAGCCTAGTAGTTTTGATTTCAGTTGACCACTCGGGAATGTGGGGTTCGAATCCTAGCGCGCAGATCAAACTTTAGGATATTATGTCCATGTCTACGATCAAATGTAACTTGTTATAGCGGTTACTATATTCGTTAACTACGCAATGTGCCTTTGTATTATAGATCATGTTTTCGACGGAATGTTAAGTCTGTTAACCATCGTTTGGACAGTTTGATAGGCTTTGGCTACAAACCCCTCTCAAGATAATGCAAGATACGTGTTCATCATTGGAAAAACAAAAATGGTTGATGATGATGACTCGTTCTAAGAGTGTTTTAAACAATCATGCCCAGCTGCAACCTTGTAGAATATTTTGGAAATTACATGATTTTTAATGTACCTTTTCGTCATCGCGCCTTTTACAGCCGCCAACAGACCTTCGGCCGTGCAGAGTTCAGTTCCGCCCGTCACCGAACCAAAATATCGATTTTTACTTTCGCTCTAATTTCCACGACCTCAACAACCTTATGTAGAACATACAATTTACGTTAAAGTGCTCAATAAAAGAACTAATTAATTTTTCGACGATAGTTCGTACGTGGCTCGTTATTAATGACCAACCATCATGCATTTTAAATTTTTTTCGATTTATAGGTACATATTTATAATATTCTAATACCAGTTATAGCCAACAATCAATTCCGTCATTAGCTTAGTTATTTATATTAGCCGCTGCCTTTATAAGTAAGCATCTGTGTTACTCCGTATCCGTGGAGTATACAGTCTGTAGAGTACTAAACAGCGTTTCAAGATAATGCTTCAAATTCAAGTTTCTTCAATCAAACACAACCTTAACACTTTCTTGTTAAGTATTATGGTTATTATTTATGTATTATGTCCACAGCTAAAATAGATACAGCATGTACATGCAGAAAAATAGAGTGAAACAGATTTTACGTAATCTCAATAATTAATTTAGCTCTACAGTGCTCTGATAGACACAAATCGTACATCAATGCCACGAACCAATGAACGTAGAACACAAGGCGATAAGAAATGGTGGTGACGTCATCAGTAGCCTCGCGAAACGTTGGACATTAAAATGTATATTATATATATCATCATCTTGACGGCGATGCAAATTTGAAAATGTTTCCAGCATAGGCGGCTTAATCGAGTGTCACTTATACATACCTATATGAAAGTAAGTAGGTACTAAAACTATGCTCGAGAGTTCCAACTATTGGTATGTAAGGGGCCTAAGTTATCTGTTTCAAAAATTAGTTACCAAGAAAAGCTATTGAGAATGCAACGTTAATTCAATACTCGAATATGTCTCTGAGGGGTTCTACAAAACCCATAAAATAAATCTTCAGGGAATCTTTAAAAATCAACAGAAGACAAAATCATTCTATTTTTGTATCATAAACCATATTGATCATACTCTATAATGTTCAAAAACATTAAAAAAAATTCTTTCTCAATAATTAAAAAACGTTCGCGGCAAGATTAAATAAAATAGAATATAAAGCAACGATGGAACATGCAATCCGAATGTGGACCGTTTTTTTACATCCATTTAAACCAGTTCAAAGAGCACGTGAAATTCGAGCAGTACGTAAAAAGTACATGACAGCGACGCGACGGTCAAGACTGGTAGGTAGATGTATAATGTATCTGTTTCACCACAAGCGTGTAACTATAGACACGATTTTTGGTCAATTGTTCAATATGCAATACTTTTTATTATAAATTTTCTAAGAGATCAAAATTAATGTGTATAAATCGAGTGTATGAGAGGTATAATTTGTATTTAAGATGTACATATATATATACAGATACTAAGCAATGGTTGGCCAATAAATTGACCAGGTAACCTTTATCTGTTATTCATAGCAGCCGCTTTAACTGAAAAAACTAAAATAAGGCCAAGCAAAACCAGTATGTCAGTTAGTTACTATTCTAAGTTGACAGGAACATATCAATATCACGGCCATATTTCCTCTAAGAGGAAGAGGTGGAAAGTGTTCCCAGTTTTCAAGATTTACGCTATACGTTACAAGGATAAAAGGTGAGCGCATTGCTATACACTGGGCATAAATTCAGATTCCGATCTATGTATATATGTATATATACATAAATTGAATCCCCTTTATAATGATATTTATTGTTATTCGTCGCTGGATAGTGGTGAAACAAGTTCCTTATATCAAGGGTGAATACACACGATCGATGAATGAAAGAATTAAGACACTGATTTTTTGTCATTGAAATTTAATTCAATAACAGTGTTTAATTTTGGAATTGTTTATTTGAAACGGCAAGATTGATAAGAAATTGTATGAAATCATGTACAGTTTAATCCTACATTCTAACGAGCCGTTAATGAAGTGTAAGTAAGACAATCATTTTTTTTATGACCTCAGACAACGTTTCTTTTCCTTTACATCATACCGAATTTAAATTTTAGTGTTTATAAAATATTAAAGTATATTTTCTATGACGTCTGAAAAAAAATTGTAAACGTTATCATGAATAAAAGAGAGAATTATTATTATCTCGGAAGCATTATTAGCAGGTAAGCTAGATACACCGTCGATATATGGACAAATGTGAGTGCAGGGAATAGCGTGAATGGAACGTTGGGTAAGTCACTGAGTTGCCAAAATCTGAGCGAGGTGGGTCGGATATATACAACTGCATACATAATCCAGCCCATCCTATGAGTAGTTAGTACTGACAAAATAAACAGTGTGCGTTGGTCCTTATTGCAATAAACCTTCAGCCCATGTCTCCGTCCATCAGTAGGCTGTCGTAACATTTTTCGACAGAGTATCTGTAGGTATATTATGTACAAGTTAATTTTAAATTTAGTATGCACCATTAAGGCAATTATTTCCTTCGACTCAAAGTCCGAAACATTTAATGATTTAAAAATATCTGTAAGTATTTTAATTGTTTGCAGATATACATATACATATTACATTTAGGAAATACTGATACAATTTCAATAATGTTGTTCCTAGAAAGCAATTTTAAATCGAAATATAGTTAATATTATCTATTGAGGGTGTTTTACATTTTAAAAAAAATATTATCTACGTAACGAAAAAAACGTAACATCTGTAGTTTCCGAAGAGGTAGGCATCTACGGTAGGTGTTACAAATGTATTACAAAATGCATTTTTGGGATTCCAAAAGCTAATACTATTACGTACAATACAATAAATGAATATATAAATATTATATATATTTATATTATATAATATAAACATTTCCTTCAAAATACTTGGTCGTACGTATTTTTGAACGTCTCGCGTATTAATTGCGCCCTTCATATTAATTAAATAATTTGTAACAATCTCAGTACATTACTATGTATATGTTGACGTTTTGCGTTTTACATTCAGCCCTAAGCTAATAAAAAAAAACTTCGAGAGGATGAAAATGTATTTTACGCTCGTGACTTTTCCGACCTCAACCTGTAGCCGCGACGAATCACGCGTTCCGGATGTCACCAAACACTAGAAGAACCTGCAGCGGAGAACAAACTGGAGCTCACTTTGGTCATGCTCGTGACTCTCCAGCCACTTGCCGACCTCAACCTGTAACCGCAACAAATCGAATGTTCAGTACAAAAGCCAACACCGGAATCCACTTGGCGGACTACGTGATGCCGCCCAACTCCGACGTGATCCACACCTGCGCAGCGCTATGAAAAATGCCCACAAAAACTCGACCAATCGTAATAATTCGAGATTTGATGCAGGTTCCGATCCAGTGGTTTCCACCAATCATCGAGCTACGTGCCTCTGGTTTATTGTTATAGCTTCAGCTGGGCCCGGCGGAAACACAGGCATGTACTTGATGCAAATTACGATATGTATCTGGGTAAATACATTGTACGTCATTTGTAACGGGGTTAATTGAGCTGGTTGTGAAATTTAAACTGAAATGACCATTTGTTGAATATTATCCTCCGGTCAAGCACACTACAAGATTCATTAAATACGTCGATAAATAATATATCATTGAAATATTTAAACATTTGGCAAAACAAACAATTTTAGGCATTAAAATGTATTTTATTAAAAAAATACTCATTAAAGAATTTGTGTCCGGGTCTGAAGGGTGTGATTATCGGCTCAATATAATGCTATGCTACAGGAGACCATATTAGTTCTTAAGAGTAATGTACATATATACATAGAATTATCTTATTACTAAACGTAACGTAACTTAACGTCACGCTCGTTTCAAGTTTCAACAGTTAAAATATAGATTTGAATATTTTATAGGAAACATTTTCTTTCATAGAATTACTTATAATAAATATGTCCAGCAAGATTAGTTATTACACAGGTAAATCTCGCGACATCCTGTTATATCATTTAATTTAATGTGTCACACATGTACTAAATTAATTGGTTTGATTTAATTTAAAGTTTATTTACTTCTTTTTAAGGGCAATTAAACAAGACCTTGCTTTTAAAAAGTTTTTTTACCATTAATTTTATATGATAACTTACCATTTGGTCACAAAGGCGCTTGGTGGAAAGCGCAGTGTCCTAAGATGCGTCCCTAGCGTCCTAAGACTTCGGATAGTTCCATATATAGAAACACAGACGCTGGCACAGTGTACAGACATAGATAAATAGAAAACTGTTTATTGTTTCAACCATAATTTGACAAGTCTTTAAACATTTAAACTACAACCTATTATTTTATTCCATGTAAGTAATAAGGCTGCAGGCAGATGCTGGATGCGACAAGCCGAGGACAGGGCACATTGCGCTCATTAGGAGAGGTCTATGTCCAGCAGTGGACTGCGATAGGCTGATTATGATGATGATGATGAAGTAATAAGTGACCTTATAGCCTTTTTTTTAAACCCATTTGTCATTCCACTGTTGGAATATGAGTCTCCTCTCATATTGACAGGATTAAGGCCATAGTCTCATAACCTAAAAGCGGTTTCTTCCGGGCAAGTCAATTTAAAGTAATACAGGATATATTATGAGAGAAGAGAATTGCATACGTTTATTATACGTACTTCATACAAAAGGTCAAAAAAATTTGAATATACACGCTACGGTCGCAGTCTAAAAGACGAGAGCTGATCGCATTCCACGTGATAAACAACAGCCGATAAGCTGGTAGGCACCGCGACATCTCCGCTCGTGACCCGCACCTGTCACTAGAGACACGGAAAAATGTCCATAAAAAGCACTCGATTGTAAAATTGTATCACGATGGAGCCAATCAATCGGTTCACGGTCGGGGGACATCGCCTACATTACGATACACGTCGACACAGCGAAAAAAATCTGATTTTGATTCAATGAAACAGAACAAAAAGTAAAGTTGAATCAAGTCTATGAATGTATTCGGATATTTTGAACAGAAAAATAATTTAGTGCATTCCTTTGTGAAGGTATTCAATTTTTGTTCGGTGAGTTTTAATAGAAATGAAATTTGCGCGGGAAATGACGAAGCGTGCTATTTATATTCAATATATCAACTTGCGACTTATTATTAAACGTTTATGGTTATATATTTATTGACTTTTAAAATGTTATATGATCCAAATCATACAATAAAAAAGTTTGGTTTCAACTCGTACTAGGTCTTCCGATTTGTTGTCAATAAATGAGGTTTTAAGACGAGACAGACACTGAAAAATGGCACTGTCAGGCCCAACTGAATGGTAATAGAAACGGGCGGCTGTCAAGTTTATGTTTAACGGGAACATCTCAATGGTAATCGGAGATGGGGATCACTGTCAGTTTTATGCAAGACGTGACTCGAGGGAGGGACGTCGTTTGATTCTGACGAAACACATAAATAACCCTGTGGTCTTATCGAAGTTCTCAACGGTTTGTTTAGCAATTTCATTATCCTATATTACACTTAGAAAATTAATTGCCATAGTTAAAGAAGACATTTCAATAGTGTTTAGTGAACATTGAATAATAAGTATATTAATTTTTTCATCTGATATTTTAAATATTTAAAGATGGTTCTGTAATTATAAGCTAATAAAGTCTTATTAAACAAACAATTGATTTTTACAATGATACAGTTAGCGCGTAGCGTGAACGGGATACTACATCGTTACTTTGGGCCTTTAATCACATTTACAACACGCGACAAAGACAATTGATATCGCTATTGCATCTCTACTGACGGGCGACATCGGGTAAAACGGCGGGGGTGTGAATCGCTACAAAAAAAATCTGCTAAGATAATGAAAAACTAATTCTAATTGTGTTTTAACCCGAAGAGTGTGGCTCTCGTAGCTTGGAAATGCAAAGGGAACAACATAAAAATCGAAAATACAGAATGTACTAGTAAGCAAACACCCCTTTACGAGAAGTAATTACTTCTAGATAAATATGATATTCAAGCATAAAAGAGTTACCGCAATGCGATTTTCCAAAGAAACAGACACACAGTCTGGGCGCCAAAACTATGATTCAAACGTGACCATTTAAATTGGACGCTATTAATCTAATGAGCACCGTTTATACGGGGACCACATACCGCACAGCGCTCGTGTAGTTTACCTCATTCTTACATAACGCACTCTCGACAACAATATGCGGATACGCTCTGCAAGCGCTGCTAGCCGTCGAGACCACAGCGCTGCGTGCTCTTACAATTTATCCCGGCTCGTATTAAAACGACTTAGCGTGATTCTTAAGCCGACACTGCGTCCGTACATTACGATTACACGCTAAATGTGGTCGTGCCCTAAATCAGCACAAACTTGCATATCTGATGAAGTGAAAGTCGCTTATTGTGCGCGGAAGGATTTTATCTGCTTGCCACATACAAATTTTCTTTACTGTACTTACTACACCTACTAAGTACGTCGTCAGCATTGACATTTCAGTTGGAAACCACTTTTCACTGTTCGTCTTGTGATGCATGACTGACTGCCATATGCCAAGGTCCGATGTACAATTTATTTACTCATCAGTGATCATTGTTACATAAAATTGCACGGTAAATAAATGTTCAATTAATCCGCCTCTAGTTTAACATACATAATGTTTATTAGCGTCTGGTTAAATTTTAGTTTTAATTATTGCTATTGTGAAACATAGGATAGAATCTATTTACTCTTTCGCATTTGACAGCTTCGTTGTTGATTAATTATCGTTCGGTCTGATAATTGAAAAATCAATTGACCTATTTAAAGCATCTCTACAAATTTTATTTTTAACACGTCGATATGGAGAATTCCAACAGATTTTCTAAGGAAAGACGTTGATTGGTGATTGTAGAAAAATGGTAGATTATCAAAACATAATGTTGATCAATAGCATTGCCGCCAACTCTAATGAAGGTGCAGTAATGTTATCAAAAATAATCGTAACTATCACAATAACAGTATAAATCACAATCGAACAACAAATACCACGCACAAAACTAACGGAAATTCGCCATATTTTATGTTATAAAATAATTTACTATATTACATTGTCGTATTTCACAATTGGCTATGAAATTGGGGATAAATATATGAAAGCAACATTAGCAGTGGACCAGGAAACCATAGATTCAATCCCGTTCCCACTGGTCTGTCACGTAGTGCGGTCGCCGGTCGCGACCCGCGCCTGCGCCGTCGCGCGGAACCGCCGGTAAAAAACACTCGTGATCTTAAATTACCGAGAACCGATCGCTTTTATTTTTATTCCGCGACAGTTCATCAGGTTCATCGCTTTTTATAATCCAGGCACCGCAGGTAAATCCAACATGGCCGTCATTCGTGCTCTCACTCACAACATTGAAATTCCAATGTGGTTTCATGACAAAAATACAAACCCTTAGCAGTTAACACAATTGTAATTGCTGTTTAGGTAGATTAACAGCGACAGTGACACTGCCGGACTAGGAATTCTCAATTCGATTAACAGCAAAGACGTACATACATATATATGTACTTATAACACTTAGGTCTGCATGTACACTTGAAACTTATGTACACGTGTAACTCTGCGAATACAATATGACAACAATATAAATTATTATGACTACAAGCATTTATCACCTAGAGTGATGCGTACCTTTGAGAACACATAGAAGAAAATGAAGAGGTTTCGTTTTCTTATAACTGTTTCCGTTTTTCGTAACAACAAAGTATGAACTACTTAACGAACAGAGATTTTTTTGTACGGGCACGACACAAATATATTGGAACAGTGGCCGACATGCTGTTAAAATTTTACACACATAATGCATACGTACATATGTACATAATATACATATGTATATGTAAATACAGCACGCAGAAAGCAGTAGCTACAACACACATTTGTTTGACCTATGCTGACTTTCCTTGTATTTGAAATTTATTCGTTTACTTTTAAAATGTATGTACACGAATTTACAGATTCAAATATAGACAGATGTTCAAATTATCATAAGGACGTACAAAGGTCGCGACCTGAGTAACATTAAATAATAATAATAATAATTTTTTACCGCATGCGAAGGATTAATTATAATTAATCCTTCCCGTGCGCTTCCTTCCTTCCCTTCTCATTCGCTTTTTTTAGGCTTTTTCGCAGTTTACTCGAAATTTGAGGGTGTACGTTCAAAACTGACTCTAGATTCGGATTCAGCGAGCCGTAATACCTGCCGCTAGACATGTAATGTCAAATGGTCAAACCACTTTTTATTTGTGTGCCGGTGTCATCATTGCTGCAATAGTAACGAAACCTACATATCATAGAGTTTTCCATAATACTCTGTAAGGATTTGAATCTCTGCCAACAGGTATGTCGTTAGTCCGGTACATATTGTATTAATTCTACTCTTTCTGTGTGAAGAACTGTATCCAGAAGAAGAAACACTGAAGATGCTAAGGATTTAACTCCTATAAGCAGTATAAATTTAGTGTTTACATTTTAACATCGCACTCCGGTGGTCCGCGAGTCAAATTCCCTCAGCGACCTGTGACTTTACACAGTCACGTACGTTTTTAAGATTTAATATCACTTGGTGTAACGGTGAACGTAAACATCGCAAAGAAAACTAGGCTTGGAGTTGGCGCTCAGGTGTGTGAAGGCTCTCTTGCACTTTAAGCCAAACTTGCACTTTGCCAAAGTGACTGATTATGGTTGATTATGGAATAGAAACGGTTAATAAAATAGATAATAGATGAGTAATTTCAAATACAAAAATTCAAGATTTGTTTTCGGTTTATTATGTTTTTATCTTCTCGCTTGTTAGCCTTGCATAAAAATTCGATAGCACCCGACCAGGGAATCGAATTCAGGGCCTTTCAATGAGCAATCGCACTTGCAATCACTCCACAAACAAGGTAATCACCAATTGGTTTATTATATTGAAGTCTTTTTCTAAGTTCTTGCTCCAAAATATAAATGTTCATGTATTCCACCCAATGTAATTCCAACTAATGTAATCTCAACGCTAATCAATTCGATGACTGTTTCACGAAAAGATATTGGCAAAATAGTTCTATCAAAATTTTGTCAGACACCAAACTTAACCAAGAATTCATAAGTTATACAATTCATAACCAAAATTGTTTGTGTTTTATAATATACTCGTATCATTTTCCCCTCTCACTACAACTTTGGAACCGTCAAGTAAATTTATCTACTCGAAGATTTAACAAAGTTTTCAAGTGAATGGTACAAAATTGAATTCAAAAATAGAGTTGGCAAAGTCCGAGTTCAAACCACGCGGTGTCGTGTTACCAACCGCAATACACTGGAATTACACCAGGCTGGTTTTTTGTTGTTTCATCGATCGCTGTTTATTTCCATATTATCTTTTTAGTCTGCTTTCATTCATGCAACATATTAATATCCTGCATGTACATATTTGGTTTTCGAAAATATCTACCTGTGAGTTTGAAAAATAAGAATGTACTTCAACCAAACATGCTGACCAATCTTCGGTAAACAATAACCTCTTATAAGTGATAACTACAATATTTATTGACTATATAGTAGTAGTAGGAGTCAATCCTGACCGTATTGGGCCACATCGCCCGGGGACCAACTAACGAGAGCTTCGTTGGTGCGCTCTCTTATGACTGACATAGCCGATTTTTGCAGTAAATGAGCGACCACATTCGCTGCATGTCAGTACTCCTCCGATATAATTGTGAAGAATGGCCGCAGGTGGCCAGGCCTTGAGCTCGTCTCGCTTCAAATCGAGCTCATCTCATCGTTTCCTCTCAAACTCAAACACCTTGGTGTTCACGGTATGTCTCCAGAGTGGCCGATCCGCTGCCACTGTCTCCCATTGTGACAGATCGATGTTACATCGTTTCATGTGACGCCTAAGCACATCTTTGTACCGCAGTAATTGACCGCCCTGTTTCCGCTTGCCATTCTGCAGTTCAGAGTAAAAGATGCCT
>DWME01005580.1:0-14697 GCA_018244795.1 Parelbella ahira ahira | reverse complement strand
CAGGGAAACTTTCTGCTTAGAGGTACTAGGCTACTATGAAGTTTCAGGGTTGTTGTTCCGAAATATCGGAACGTCCGTTAGTATTGCAGCCGTTTCCGTAGGATATCCTATTTCCTTATCGCGGTCCGACATTCGCCGTTCTTGGCACTCCCGACCTCGGGTGCCCTACTTGCTACCACTAACAATTAAGTACACGCAGAGAGATCAACTTGCACCTAATTTTCGGCCGCATTTAACATTTAATACAAAAGCTGCCAAAGTTTTCCAATTAACTAAGGAATCTAAATGATAGCGTGCACAGCAGAACTAAAGCTCATTAAACACTTAATGATATTCTGTACACATTCAGTATCTACGTGTCATAAATGATAATTAATTACTATACTGCAATGATACTGTTTCGTTTTTCATAAGGAAAGCAATTTTCATAAGTACCTTACTACAATTGTAACTAAGATTAGTTATCAAAGATTTCGCCTGAATGAAATTTGTTTTAGATTTCATTTTAGATTACGAAAGAAATGGTTTAAGATATTGTGAGCATAAACGAATAGTCTAGGTCACATACATATGCATTCAGTATCGTCATCGTATTTCTCCTAATATGTACATACATACAATTGCATTATACCCAGCTTACATTTATTACCATCCTCAAAAACAGACAGACACTTTCATATATAAAATAATTTCTTTAGTAAATGTGTCTGCTAAACGCTATATCGCGGCACAGAAGTGCCAAAATTGTATTTTTTTCGTTTTTCAAATACGAACTTGGAATCGTATTAAGGTATATCTCTGTTTTGGATAAAATCAATTTAGAGTAACAATTTAGAGTTAGAGAATCCAATAAGGATTTAGTACTTAACCTATAGGTACTTAGCGAATAGCAGCAAGAGCGACGCTCACTATATTTGACTCGTTGCGACATTAACTCTGACCCACCTCTTGCCTTAATTCCTTTGAATTATACGTTAACGCAACGTCACGCCTGTAATCCCCGAAGGGATAGCTAGATGAGTTTAGTACACTTCCACGTTTCACCAATTACTTTTACGATCCACCATGGAATTGGTGGTGAGCCTGCTGTCATGCACCGGGCACAGATCCAGACTTCGATCCACTACTAGAAATTTCTACTCGAAAATCTCAGAAGAATTCAATAGTATCCGACCCGGGAATGGAACCCCGGACCATTATCTAATCTAAAAAACATTAACAATGAACAAAATATTCTTTGCTTTTTGGATCACACGTTGAATGGACAAAAAAGAGCTAGTCGCAATCTAAAGACGATGTAAGTAAGTAGATACATACTTATATGGCAACAAATAGAAAATGCAATGATTGAGTACCACTCTGATTATTTACTACACCATTGATATTCAATGTTCTTGTAATCTATTCTAAACATTTCCGATGACATTTAAGCCATTGGTAAAGTCCTTTTTAGTCTATAAATGATTAACTTGTAGAATGCCTTGACATACTGATTGATAGATCGTTTGCTTTGAATCTTATCAACATAGTTCGAAATTTTTCTTTCCCTTTAAGGTCTTTCAGCCTCATCAAGTTTAGTTTCACATAGATCTGTATTTGGAAGAAGTTTGCCGTATACCGCTACAAATTGACACCCGCTAATTAGTGGCATCGTTTTGGTGTCAAAAAAACATAAATTCCAGAGTTAAATATATAAAAAGAAACACGTAGTTGCCAAACATTGATCCATTTATGTAGCTTATTAATCTCATTTCTATATTAAATTTGCTGAGCTGTTTTTATATTAAATGTCACTGGCTTCCGAAATAAAGGATAAAATTGCAAGCAAATTCGAACGTCTTATAATTTAGTTTATCTTAAGCTTGCGATGTTTGCCAATCTGTATCTGATAAGAACAATGAATCCAACCAAATTAAAATCCTTCTCAGGTCCTCTTTCCCAGTGTCATTTAAATTTTTATTGACAACAAGACAACAATTTCGATTAATCGCTACATTTCCTCTACGAATTCGCAAAGGACATTTTTCGCTTTATAAACGACCAGTTAAAGTAAGGACCAAAATTAGAAAACACGTGGGTGTGTAGTAAAAGTGAAGAATCGTGCCAATTCGACAAGTACTTGCGCCCATAAATTTCTAACAATCTGTAGGCGGCAGTTCACTTTATGGCCGTGTACCTACACTCACAAGATGACGTAGCTACAAAGGATTTATGAAACATTAATGAGGCTAATAGACGCTTTGTCACCGCTCACGAATGGAGCCGAATGAGATATCGAGCCAGCTAATCGTAAACCCGACTTTTGTATGCTAATTACGGACACATTTTTTCCTCTCGTCATTCTGTGCCCGGTGTGATAACTATCATGTATTTTTTCATGAAGGACTAATACGTGTTTTAATGAATATATGAATGAATTTTTAAAATCTACTTATACTATCCTTTGTTCGTTATTAAAATTGTAGATAATAACTGCTAATGGTTTCAGATAAAGCTTTTAAAACAAATGAGTTTAAATGTTTATTTATAATGCAACAAACAAAACGATGAAATTATTTAATAATAACTTTATTATTCTGGAAAGTTTCAATGCTTGCATTTAGAATACTTTATAACAATTAAAATGCGCTATTCTATGTCAGCTTAAATCCAGATGCATAAAAAATCTCCCAACCGATATCAAAGCATATACATACATAGATATCGCTCCGCCCCAACTCATAATACTTAAGCACAGTAACGCATGTTTTATTCAGCGTCGAGTCCAACTCATGATGTTGACTCATGACAATGCGCATACAGTGATGCCACTGACATATCTCAGGCAACGGGAAGCATGTTTATTAAAATACTACCGAATTGTTCGAGCTATAATTTAATCACCATACAAACATTAAACCCGAGGTAAATTAGAACCGGGATCATGTCAATCGTTACAAGAATTAGTGCAAATAGGGTTGTACAAATAATAATTTGTCCCTGTGTGGGTACTAGTTACGTATATGAATGGTCAACAGTATTGTCTTTGCTGGCCTTGAAGATGCAATGTACAGAAAAACATTGTCTATTCCATAGTTTATTACACCTACGCAAGCTCGTCACACGTCGCGCCTTGTCTGGCAAGAAGATGGATCGTGTGTAAGACACTACTACAATGATTTATTGTAATAAAAATCAGATATTGAAAAGACTGAAAAATTTTATTGTTAATTTTTCGAACTTTCTCAACAGTATGAAATTATACACATTAATATCAGTTTATCTTGCTATTACAAAATAGGTATGGTTTATATTGTTGTATCTTTTTATATTCCATTATTTCTATACATGCAGAAATCTAAGAGAGATGTGAAATTTCACCATTAGATGTGTAATTAGACATTGAATAATAAACTAGCAGACCCAACGTGCTACCTAGTACCTACTTAGTAGGGCCGTTTATGTTATAACGAAATTACTTTAAGCACGTACGTATGATACAAGGATGTAATAAAGATGTAGCTATATATTAATTTCATATACAAATAAAAATATTTTCCGTTAGTATTTTAATTAATGAATAGATTTATTTATATTTTAATGACTTACCTACAATCATTGTTCAATAACTATTCTGGGTCAAATGCTAATCATAGTTACGATAACCCTTACCTAATTACGATTGCTAAGAGACACTTTAAATTGCCAAGCACATTATGCACGGCGATTTCTAAATGTAAATAATTTGACACAATTGTTCACGCTTTACGTCTTAGTCCTATTGTGTACCTACGTAACTTAATTATGTAAAACTGTGTTAATATTTTGTTGAGAAATAAGTAGGCAATGCTTCCATTTATTATGTCATTTTTTATATTGCAACTTTTTAATTTTATTTTACATTTTCTTATTTGACATTATTTAATTAATTTTACTAAATTGACATTTGTACCATTGACATTGGCTATGCTATAGAATTGGGACATCTGTTATGATAGATATAGTCTAAATTGTAATTGGAATAAATAAATAAAGAGAGAATTGAGTATATCTACACATTTATTAAAAGTTAAAATGAACAATAGTGTATATTATCATACTTCTGAATGTTTTGATAATGCATTTTGTTATTATACCTACGTTACACAGTTACTCCCATATAAGAAATAAATTATATTTAAAACTTATTGTGCCATCTAGTCTTATAAATGAGTATTAAGCTGTTGCGAAATTCTACTCCGGAAAATATCGTCATCGTCATCAGCGTATTTCGGAAAATATATCACTCTTAAATATTTGCGCCTGTCAGTCAAATACGTTGCAACGTCCACAATACTTTAAAGACGTAACAGTATAATAAGATATCGTTTGTTCCAAGAATGTTCTTAAACTATTCATTCAAAAAACGAATTTGTACTTTCCTGAACATACTATTAATCTTAACATTTTCATATTTCAGGTGAAGTGACTCTCGAAAGACCCATTGAAGAAATCGCAGCCATCTCGCACGCTGGCACGCCCATCCTTCTGACCGTGGTGGCTGAAGAGGTGCGACTGTCCCGAGAAGAACCTGAGGCTATGTCGTCTACTGTCCAGCTCGCTTTCATCTTGCCTGAGAGGGAAAACTCGCCACCATATTTTGAAAATCAATTGTAAGTGTAAATATAATTATATGTCAATTCATGAATACTTTGAAAACTGCTTTACATACAACGCTATCGATCACGGTCGATACGAGCGACAATTAACTTGAAAAGCGTGCATAGCCTTTTAATGTATCCTGCTGTAAATTCATACCAGACGCTTTAAACGGAAAGCTGGAATATACAAGTAAATCCCAGTTACTGCAACACATTTATAGACTATGTAATATATACATACTTATAAAAATACATATATATATATCGTACACTTTTCAGTTACATCACATACCTGGATGAAAATGCACCTCAAGGAACGGCCCTTACATTCAATGATCCGTATATACCTCAAGTAAATGATAACGATGCTGGTAAGAATGGTGTGTTCTCCCTTTCGTTGGTTGGGAATAACGGAACTTTCGAAATATCACCAACAGTAGCAGAGAGGCATGCTCAATTCATTATTAAAGTGCGAGATAACACACTACTTGACTATGAAGCTCGCAAATCAGTTATATTTCAGGTAAAAATAAGTCCGTTAATTACAATTATGTCAATTATATGTACAAAACTTGTGCATTTTACCCATGTTACTTTTTTCCTTTTCACAGATTTTGGCTCAAGAACTCGGACCAGCAACTAATTTGTCAGTTACAGCAAATGTCACAGTATATTTAAATGATGTTAATGACAACCCTCCAGTATTCTTAGCATTATCATATGACGTAGAGCTTCCTGAAAATGTTACTGCCGGTACAAAAGTAGTACAAGTGGCAGCCGATGATGTGGATACGGGAGCCTTTGGAAAGATTCAGTATACCGCCATATTAGGATATTTGAATACATCACTACATTTGGATCCTTTAACAGGACAAATAACTGTAGCTACCAATAATCACGGTTTTGATCGTGAGGCGATGCCAGATTTGCATTTTTTAGTAGAGGCTAGAGATAATGAAGGCGTAGGTTTAAGAGTAACAGTGCCATTAATTATTAAGTTATTAGATGTTAATGATAACCCACCAGAGTTCGAAAGGGCGTTGTATGAATTCGTATTGTCGCCGAGCTTAAATAATTTTACGTCAGCGGCATTTGTAAAGGCAGTTGATAAAGACGCTGAGCCACCAAATAATGTAGTCAGATATGTGATAGAAAACGGAAATGGAGAAGGCAAGTTTGCCATCAACGAAGAGACAGGTGCATTAATTATTTAAATTTTATAAATTTTTTAATCAGTTTGCAACCAGTTCCTAACTTATAAATTTTGTTGTAGGTGAACTTTACCTCTTACAAACGTTGAAGCGCACAAAGAAACAAAACGTGCATCGACAGAAACGTCAACTTGATGGGGAACAGGAAAATGAAGTCTTCGTACTCAATGTACGAGCTTACGATCTAGGCGTTCCTCCACTTTCCTCCACTACTGTAGTAAAAATTTATCCACCAGAAAGTAGCACCAGAACAATGTCATTTATTGTTCCTGGTGCTAACCCCGATAGGAAGAAACTGGAAGAAGTATTAAGTACTCTTTCTGGAGGGAAAGTCACTATTATTGATATAAAGCCTTATAGAGGCAATGATCATAATGCAGACGGTGTAGAAAGCAAAGGCTCACAGGAAAAGTAAGTAGTTGTTAAAAAGTTATGTATTATGCATAATAATTACATCACTGTTAAACATTATTGTTTTCTCATATAGAAGTGAAGTAACAGCTGTAGTACGTGTTTCCGAGAGTTCTGCTATCGATGTTGCCAAACTTCAAGAACAGTTGGCTAAGAATATGACAGTTTATACGACTGGTTCAGCTGTTGGTTCAAAGGAAACTGATCAAAACACAGCTAGCGATAATGGAGATTCGGTTAGTATGATACTGAAATATAAATAGATAAAATGATATTCATTTGATAAGGCTGAGATCATTAATATATTTCAAATTTTTTTTACAGAATCTATACAGAGCAGAAAGTAGATTGCTGTTTTGGCTACTTATTTTACTTGCAATACTCGTAGCCCTCGTTCTGTTACTTCTAATTTGTTGTTGTATCTGTGAAGGATGTCCGTTATACATGCCTCCTAGGTAAATATTTAAAGAGATTTATCTAACCATGCTTAAGCAAATTAACTACTTACTTGAATAGCTATATTTTTGTAGTTACAAAGTTTTATTTTCTCCTTTTTGTTTTGGTTGCCACCTAACATTTCCATTCTCATTAACAGACTAAATGCACCAATTAATTGAGCATGCACACCAGCTTTCCACGTCGTAGGTAATTATATTGTTATTAATTTTTACATATTACACGGTCACACAATACAGGTTACCCAGAACAACAGCAACAATAAACAGCATGTTTACAAATATTAGAAAAGATCACTGATTTGTATTAAAATACGTAATTTACTTACAGCATGTCGAAGAAAGAAAAAAAATTTTTAATCATTTTTTAACTGCGTTACTAATAATTTAAAAAACGTCGAATAGATATTAAAATAAACAATTATACAACATGTACGTTATGATGTTTTGTATTGAGTACCACCTACACTTAAATCTAAAGATTCCAATATTTGATACCAGGCTAGAACTCATAAATAATGATCTACGACATGCTGTATATTAAATTCGAAATGTATTCATAATAGTTATTGCATACCAGAACAGATAGGTACATAGAAAACCATTAATAAATTCTAGGAAAAGAGTGATACGTGTCAACTCCACAGAGGACGACGTGCATTTAGTGGTTCGCGACAAGGGACTTGGGAGGGAAAACAAGTCGACGCAAAACATAGAAAATAAGTCCATACAAGCAACAGATTGGAGGAGACGAGAAGCGTGGAGCGCAGAACAGGCCGACTTAAGAACAAAACCCACTCAATGGAAATTTAATAAGAGAAATTATAGATCTAAAGACCCAAATAAACCATCGTCTACACCGGGAGATATACATCACGAATTTGTACATACTGCTGAAGACAACGATTACAAATATGATGATACAAGACAATCCTTCAGAGTACGGTACGTGAAATACTAGTTCACAAAACTGTTGAACCTTTAATTTAAAAAATTTACTATTTCCACGTAAGCAAGTCTATATTTTTAACACATTATGTTTTTCTTACAGGGATGGTCCTAATATAATCTACACTAAAGAAATCCAACTGCAAGATGCATTTACCAATAAACACAAGGAATATATAGAAGATCTAGAAAACGGATACGATAGAATTGCAACACTGCACTATCAAAAAAAGGACCACGATAACGATTCTATAAGGAGGCACGAGATAGAGCGCGGATCCGACGCTGAAGCTTTCCTAAAAACAGATTTAAATAAAACCCATGAAAAAGGTGACAATAAAAGTAAGCGCGAACTTAACGATAATGTTCAAGCTCAATCATCCTTAGGTAGAGATCAATATTTTATAAAAGAAGGTAACACTGAAATTTTGAGACTTGTTACACGTGGAAAAAATGAAGAAGAACGATATGTTAATCTTCCTATTCACCAACAAAGACCAGCAACATTAATTCCACATACTCAATACGTAGTAATCGACAATGGAAAGGAACTGCTAATGGAGAGGTTCATAAGGGAACAGGGAGAAGAAGCAAAACATATTAGGGAAAGAATGGACAAAGTAGTCACTGATTTAGATAATATATCAAATGGTAAAGATAACAAAAATGTAGTGCACAGATCTCAGATAGGCAACGAAGCTTCTAACCGCTTACACGAATACACAAACATGCATCCTGAAGTACCAGGTACAGTTCCTCTAAAAGCTGATTATTTACAATCTGCATTAATAGAAATGCAAAATAAGTCTTCTATTCACCAAGAATTATTAGAATCATCACTTAGAAAACAAAATGAATTATTACACCAAATTCTAATAGAACGCGAAAGAATGTTACAAAACCATGAGACAGCATCGCAGGTTGAAAGCAAATTAGAAACTCAAAGTCTACCTGGTCATTCTGTAATAGCAACACAGACAGAATGTCACATAGGAACCCAGACCGAACCTCAATTACTAACATCTTTGAGAAGAAAAGCAAGAAGTGATAATGACTCGTACAGTGAAGATGAATCACAAATAAAAATGGAAGATGAATCAAGAAATGTGGCATGGTTGAAACGAAAAAAACCGAAAAAGAAACTTAAATATAAAGATCCCAGGCGCAGCATACGTGCTTATGAATTAAAAAGAAAAATTAAAACTCCCATTATAGAAGAAAGTGAAGTATCACCTACACTAGAAAATGAAAAACGTATTAAGATAAGTAAAACAAATGAGAGAGAAGAGCATGTTAAAAATTATGGTGCTGTTACTAAAAGTGTTGTAACAACGTCAAAGAATGAAACCGTATCGTCTACACATATTTCAATGTCCGAAGGCGACAGAAAGTCTAAACTAAGGAAAGAAGTGTTAATGGAAATTTCAGATTCCTTAGATGAAAAAGTTGAATCTGAATACAAAAGATTGCGGCAGAACCCACCATCAAGTACTACAAAAGAAGTCCCTAAACTTCCACTTGCCCTTGAACATGAGAGTAGTAAAGAAAGCCAAAGTAGCGGCAGCTCAGCGATCCGTAGTCACAGCAAAATATTTTCTAGACACGGATCTTCAAAGGATCCTCATGAGACGACAGAAGCAAAAAAACCTTTGTATAATATAGCTGAAGGCCCGCAACCTAAAAATATTTCAGGTGAAAGTAGCAATGAAAAAATTGTAAAAAAAATCGAAGAGGACGGTGAATCTGAGAAAACAGGTGAGAACGCAAAAAGTGTACAGAAAGGCTTACCAAGGTATATGCAGTGGTATGGTAAAAAATCCTCTTCCACAGCTAAGCCATCGACATCTGAAAAAGTTATCCCAGACAAACCAAAACGACCTTCAAAATTAAAAAATGAAAATGACCGTGATATTAAAGAAAAATCAACCCGATACGGAAAAATAACAAGTAAAGATCAAAGTGAAGCTTCACAGCTAAAAAAAAACTTCAAAGAAAAAGAAAATGATTTCATCCACCCACGAATATTAAAGGAAGGAAAAGTTACTCCTGTACCTGAAGGACCTTTGCCAGATGTTCATCCATTACTGCAACATTCGGAGCACAGGTATGAACATCAGTATGAAAATCAAAATCCCCTTTGTTACATTCAACCCACACACATACCCAAATATCTAGGAGGTCAAGCTAATATTCCTGTATTACCCCGAAGACAATCCACAGAGCGACAACCGATATATGTTAATCAAGACGATGTTAAAAACAAAGATAAGAAGCAAGATATATCAGAGAGTGCCCTTACACACAGTATTTCAATATCGACGAATTACGAAGACGAAAGAAAAGCAACATCAGAGGTACATGTCTCAAAGATAAACATAGGTGGGGATAATGCACCGGATTTAGATAAAAGAAATAGAACCACGAAGTTAGAAGATAATGATTCTGGCATAGCCATGAATACACTTGCACAACAAACTGGTAATATAAAAAGATTACCAATAACAGAAAAGAAAAGTGTATTTACAATCGCTTATGATGATGTCCAGACAAAACAACTGAGGCCAGATAGCAGTTCAACTTCCTATTGAAGCAAAGAATTGCAAACAAATTCAGTGCCTTATCAGAAGCATTGTTGTCAAAGTGAGATATTCATATAAGTGAATAGTGAAATATTAAACCAACTGTGCTCATAAATATAATCCGTCCAATGTTTTGACAATGAATTACTCATTTTAGATTTTGTACATACATTGATAAAATTGTAATTATTATTAAATTATAAAACAACTGCCTTTATTTTGTCGACTGTTTTATAAATAATATAGAGATATATTATATTGTAAATAAATGACACGATTTAACTGATTATATTTAAATTGATTATAGCTTTAACTTCTATTGTAAATATTATTTTTTCCTTATCCACAATAACGATCGTTATGGATCATTATGCGGTTCTATATTTGTTATATAAAACATAAAGTTATATTATTACACAAAGCTTTTTATTTTAAATAACTTCTGATTTAGAATAAGATAATAACAATTATTCTGTCATGAAACATAAATTCCATTCTGACATGGTATATAAAACAGTAAAATTAGTCATTAATCACCACCACCATTGTTATTAACTCCTTATTATTTATTTATTACATATTTACATTTAATTAGGAATGCTATTTCAAAAACTTTGAAGTGATGAAATTTCTTTTTACTTTAATATCATCCTATATATTATGTCGAATACGTTTCAACTAACGACTAACGTACCTACGTTATAGGCTAAAATGTCAAACAAACAAATTGCACCAATTAGTTTTTCACAATAAAGAGGATAAAAAATACATACTTGATAAATTAAAATTATGAAGTACATAATATGTGTTAAACGCACGAAAGTATTATTAAAATATTAGCTGCCCACCTGTATGAATTTGAGTAATTTAAAAACAAAACTTTGCGCGAACTAATGAATTTTGAACAAAGGATTTTTTTAAACATCAAATTCATAACTTTTATTTTTAAGCAATGAATTTAATTACCTGTTTGGCAGCTTGCTTCTTTTTTGACTTCCGTAATTTTTATTTAATGGACATTTTACATTATTATTGTAATGAACAATATTCACATCTTTCTCTGTAAAAAAATATAATTTATGGCGCTAGTGTGCGCGGCTTGGCACAGAAACTGGGAGCAATAGCAATGCGCGCTCCAAGCGATCCTCCGCCATGTTAGTCATTTCGGGCACGATAATACCAAGGTATCAGAAACAGTAAGAAGATTGATAACACAAACGCTATATGACAAATCTATATCACAGAGGGCAGTCACGTTGCATTTTGCTTATACTATTCAACACTAGATGGCGTAAGTAATCCTGTACTAGGCTCTCATATAGAACGCGACATCTAATTTATATGACTAACGTGGTTTCTAAGAGATGGCGTTACAACCGTCATATTTGTATATAGAATAAATGTTGCAATTACGACACGACCTCTCACAGATGTCTGAGAGTTCTGTTCATACAAAAAAATATTCGCTGCTGAAATGAGAAACTAGTATTTCTTTGTACCAACGAGACTGTGCGCTTGAACTGATTCAAGGGTATCCGAATAGCTAAAAATCTAACCTACTTACTATTCACATATCGCCATGGTTTTTATGAGGTAAATATTTAATCAGCTGTACATATTTGTTGGGTTTGTAATTCTTTTAAAGTAACCTATGATATCGTAGATAAATAATATGTACCTACTTAACATAATATTATTATTTAACAATTCCCGATCTCCTAATTCTGTAAAGTAATCTATAGCTGCGATTTTATTTTTGTAAGTAGGTACATTGATATTGTAGGTAGGTATTTCGTTAATTAGAAAAGTAAACAAGTCAATGTACCTACCTACCTCCAGAATTTCATTCGTCAGCCAGAAAAAAGGAAAACAAACAGAAGTATTGTTAGCTCCCCAGTCTTCGGCGAAAACTTTAAATAAGACGTGAAAAATGGGAATATGAAAAGAAATAATTTTCCGCGCGACTCGTCTGTGCAAATGAGCTGAATGAAGGAGCAGCTCATGCGAATGATTGAGTGCTCGCGATGAAACAATATTTAAGTTTATGTTCGTAACTTGATTGGTAATTTAAAAAAATATAATATTTCACAAATCAGACGTAGCTGTTGTTAGTACATGTGCAAGTAACGTTTTGTTTGTGTCCAATCATTCGGAAATTGCTGAAATACTTGTAGAAGGAAATAAAGGAGAAGTGTCTAAGAAGGCAGAAGTTTTTAAGTTTGCTTTCCTGCTTACCTATTTAACAGAAACACTGTCACAAGTTATATTAAGAAAGCACTAAGGCGACAGAAGCAGACATGAGATATGGAAATTACGTCTCCCCCGCAACTTGCTTTCACGGTCCACTGGGCTGATCATAATAAAAACTCGCACCGTCGCCTTTGCACTGAAGTTTGACCATAAATTCGGTGGTCGCTGCAGTAATCGCCTCCCGCTCGCCGCCGGCACATTCCACCCTAGATCTGCTTTTAATATAATAATAAATATCACTGGAATACACTACTTTTTTGCAAAGTTTTTTCTCTTTGTTTCCCGAGGGCGGCAAAACCATTAAAATGGTGGGGTGGGTGATATTTTATGCGATTTTAAGTGTGTTGGCTATAATATAAATGGTACTGTTACGGTCCCATAAGTATTCGAAAGTAAAGTAGATAAGCGTTGTCTAACTAAATAATTTTTAATTAAAGTATATGACTTTATTCTAAAGAGATATTTTGATCATAAAACTTTCTTATACAGCAAAGTTTTTCACAAATTCCGCCGCCGCGCCAATGTAGAGAAATGTGTTCATAATTACCGATTACTATATTTTATAATCTAAATAAACCTCGTTATATTATCTTCACAATTCTATGTAAGCATGTATAGCAATAAAATAATTATTGTATATACATACTTATGCGGAACAAATCGCAATTGGCCATCTAACATCACACAATGAAACATTATACCTAATCACACAGCTATTAAGTTTGCCTTGGTCAACAGAACCCATAACCACCAAAATACCAATCGGACATATCAACCGCTGTACCAACAAAAAAAACGTAACATCACGCCTGTAGGCGGAGGAATGTAGTACCTACACTCACGTGTTTCATCGGTTACGTTTTCCAAAGCATGGAATATTGGTGGTGAGCCTAACAATACGCTACTCAATATAATTCTAAAATAGCTCTTGATATAACTTGTAATCATACATTACAGTGTTTTAACGACCACCTTTATATTACAAAGTTGTGCTTTAATAAGAGTTTTTGTGTAACAATTAAAACAGCTTATCTTGATCCCGGCTGGGCCGCCAGCACAAGTGGCGGCTGATACCGCTCATTATTCCGGCCGCGAGAGGGTTAACTTTGAAGTATCATTGCCATTTATTAATGGTCAAGTTCAGGCTGCCGCCCCAAATTGAAACTGATTGCGGTAACTGAATTATTAAATGGACGTCATTTGTTCCAGAATGCTCGATGCTTGTTATCGTTCTTGGCGAAAATAATATTGACTTGAACTGCACTTGAATTAAACTTATATGAAGCATTTGATATGAACAACACGGTAAAAATGTTTTAAAAAAATAATTGTAAGTCGTGTATATAAAAAAATTGTAAGTCGTGTATATAAAATGGCAGCCCTGGCCAGCAGGCGTGTTAGTAGCATCAGCATTTTTCCTCTTCACTATTTGGTTGTGATAAAGGTGTGTTACAGTTTATTATGGGTCCGGTAATTAATTTTTGTTTCCGTCATCAATAAATTTCATTAAATTTTTACGCGAAGTTTCTTAAGGTAAAATTGACACTTATTACTTTTAGTTAAATTTATTGCAAAAACCAATTAATCACGTCCTCTGTCCAATAAATCCCCTTACGGACTTTAATTATTTTCTTATGATTTTAATTTCAGCTTCGACCCTCGCAAATCTTGGATTTGCGAACAACTGTCTCCACTCTGATTTTTTCAACTTTACTCAACTTTTATTAATAAAGGCGAAAGATAATTAATACTACTTAAATTTTGTTTAAGCATTCCCGAACTTAATTATGTTTTTGTTGAATTATGTGAAATTGCTTGTGTTGTGAAATAAATCGCAGGTAAGCCTCATTCACAGTTAAATATCAACTAAACATAACACTTATAGTACAATCATTATTACACTTTATTCACGAGTAATGAAATATATGAAGAGAATCAGAAATGATAGAGCAGTAGTAAGTTACATCACTGTGACGTTAAGTGTAATTCATAAACATTTCCTTTGATAATGGTTGGAATTACATATTAAGGAAGAAAGTATGTACTTTTATCTATTTTTTTAGTAATATCTAACGTTAGACGTAACAATGACATAGGTCGCTTTACTATATCATTTTAATAACAATAGCACACTTATGTAAATATATTACGAAGTTACAAAATTTAATATATTCTTAAAGGTAGACACGTAGGTATATTGGAAATATTTTTATCAGGGTTTGCA
>DWME01005579.1:0-14699 GCA_018244795.1 Parelbella ahira ahira | reverse complement strand
CGTATATCGCCACTCCACTTAGCTGGAGGGCGTCCTACGCTACGTTTGCCAAGTCGCGGTCTCCACAGTCGAGAGATATGTACCTACGATCTAAATTTATTTCACTTTTTATGCGACTATTTACGCTAACAGAACTTCTAGGTACTACACGAACAGTTACGGGGTACAGGGAGTCCCGTGACCACAACCTCCTGTAATAACGACAGCTTGTACAATTACTAATGTGACATTTACGGACCAAATATAATTTATCATAACAAACATAATTACAACCTCAAAATATTCATATAATTGAATTTATGAGTAGTCACGTTGAGATTGCCACGTTTTTATGACTAGCCAATAACGAGAATACGAATGACAATACCGGTCGCTACAAACGCAATAGACATTCCAATTGAAGATAAATAACACGAATAAGTATGAAACAAACCGCTCACATCATAAGCCAACGCTCACGTCCATCCATTATAACGCGAGCTATCTCAAATCGGACATCAATACACGACCAACAAAGGCCTAATCCATAAATTGCAGGACGTCCTGGACAAAGGACGCACTTAGTGGACCGTTGATAAACTACACTCGAGGCCTGAACGAGTCTTCGGCTATGGTAATGGTTTTATCGTATTCAAATATCGCTAAGTCGTTACGAGCATCCTTAAGTTCTTGTTGCCAGTAGTTCGGTCTGTGAGGTACAGAGCACATTATTTTAATGCAACATTTATTACTTATTTGTTACGATTTTAATGATACGAATAAAGTCTTTGATGTTCTGAGCATAACTGTTGAAACGTGGGAGTGTACTACACTCCTCTGTCTATCCCTTCGGGGAATACCGACGTGTTGCTACGTTTTCTTTCTAAGCGTAGATAAAGTAACTCTAATTTACTGAATTGAAAGATAATAATAAACTCATAAAATTGCATCATTTCACAAAACAGGCTGATGTTGTACCTTGATAGATTTCTGTCATTATTTTATTAACATGGTTAGTGCTTATACTTTTAAAAACAAAGGTACAAAAATCATTTTCTACATCAAATAGTACATGAGAATTGCAATATAAATCAAGGTCAAACTTACCTTGGCTAATGATTTGATAACTCTTGGTCGGTACTAGTGTTGCCAAACTATCGATTGTTCTGCTATCGATATTTTTAATCGAAAAAGCCTATACTATCGATAGTACGTTTCGTAGAAATTCAATAGTATCGATACTATCGATAGGATCGATACTTTTGTGACTGGGAGATGCTATACAATCGATAGTATCGATAGTATTGCATTTGTCCGATAGTATTGTATCTTTTTGAACTATCGATACTATCGATTATAAAATCGATAGTCTTGCTATCGGACTACTATCGATAGAATATCGATAGCCTATCGATAGTCCACTATCGATCGGCAACACTACTCTATAACGTTCGAACTCATTTAATGTACTAGCCGATACTCGCAACTCCGTTTACATTGTTTATGGTATTAACAATATACATATTTTATGTGCGGACAAAAAACATAAAAAATATCATAAGTAAAAATATGCTTTTGCTAACGTAATAAAATCATTAAAATGTTCTATTGCTTACAGTACAATGAATATATCGTGTCATTTTTTAAGATAGTAACCAACTGCCTGAGAAGTGATCAAAATCCTTCTTATATAATATAATTATGTGTGTATATATACAGATTACGGTCAATTTTGATCACTGCTTTGTCACTTGTACACACTGCAATATGTAGTAATATTCCTATCATTAGAAGGAATTCTTCGCGACATAAAGCCAACTGTTAACAATTGTCCATGGATTACTAGTAGGTAAATACCTGTGTCTAATAATTATATTGTTCTTGTTTCAGCTGCAGGCCCTCATTCAACTCTCCTTCAATATTCTGTTTTTGGTACAGATGTATTGTCAGATTGATTTTTTGAGGGGTTACGCAATTCTTATATACATTAAAATACTTTATTACAACTGTAAGTACCACTTTGAACTATATAGAACACATATCATTCCTATAGTCCGTTACGTTGCACTGTCCATGTCTAATACAATAATTAATCTGTGAGTATATTGATACACAACGTGATGAAACGTGCTGTGAAACTAGTGACACGTGAACTCCTCTGCCTACCCCTTCTGGGATTACAGGCGTGATGTCACGTTTTACATTAAATGACAAAGAAATGAATATTGATTACGTTGTTTTATAATTTGTTCTAAGATAAATATCTTGTTATGTGATTTAATGAAACCGAAAAGTCACCTGGAGAGCAGTACTTATTAAAGGACATTTAATTCCGCTAGAAATTAACTTCTATGTGTAAATCCCTATTCGAAATTTAACAAAGGTTTTCCTAGCTGTTATGTGTCTAATCTATTTTATTAAATCTTATTGTACATTGTTTCAATTTTGAAATCTATTATCCCTTCATTCGTTATTAGATCCTGAGACATGCAACAAAAGTATTAATATTGGAAGAGCTATTGACGGTATACCAGATTACGCGTTCGTCGTGATCGCAGAAACACCGATAACCGTGATCCGTACACTCGTCATTAACTACTGCATCTTGTTCGTTAGCGTTACCTGGGCCCTAAGCAGCATCCTTCTCTCCAGTATGTATACGTTCATCTCAATAACCATCACTCTATTTTATCAACGTTTATGAATTAAAATTTACGCTAGGATTTAGAGAACAGCACTCGAAGCACGTCAGGTCTGTAAACATAGAGATATTTGGTGATCGGTGCCTACTGCTTATACCTTAGAGACCTGGCGTGATGTTTTAATAATTATTATTATTATTTGTCTTATGTCAAAATTTGTCTAAATTATATATGCCTACATATTTTGTAATATTAACAGTTCATGTAATGTAAGCCAGAACGTAATAAAATAAAGCTTACTGTGGAAATTATATACAATATGACAATTTAATCATTGGTACCACTAAAATAAATTGTCTTAAGGAAGACCTATTAAAATCACAACAAAACAATTGAGACAAAGTGTCTATAAAGAAAAATATAGTTTTTATCCGTTGTTTTTCATTCTGAGTGAGTGATTTGGCGTGTCGATATAATAATAATAGTAATGTAATTCTTTATATGCCTCATATGTTATTTTTATTGTAGCCCGTAGAATTGACAGCCCCATGCGCTGGCCGTGGATGTTTAACACTGTGGTGGTCTGCGCGCTCGACCTGATCTCCGTCATTTCCTACATCAATGACAGTTTTTATACAAGGGTAATTTTTTTCGAAAATATTCTTAAGAATTTTTTGACTGTACAGTTTTCACACCGGCGTGCGTTTACGAAGAGAGTGATAATGTAAAAGACCGCGTCAGGTATGGAGGACAGACACATTTGTAAATAAATACGTATAAAAATAGTTATACAAAAATGTTAGTGTGTTAGTTGTCGACTTCCTACAGTACAGGCTGTGTCTAATTTCGATTAAAAAGCCGTATTTGTATCTATTTCAATTTTCCTCAAAATTAATATCTCACGTCTTCGAAGCAAGATTTGATAGTATTTTTTTCAGTGTTCAAGAACTGTATAATTTTCAGACACTCGACGACATGATGGACTACGTCGGAGGCACGGCATCCGGCGTTGGAAACGCCACTATTGATACTTCCATGACGGCGTGGGTCATGGTCATGCTCCATTCAAAATTGATAGTCTTTTTCCTCCTTAACCTGATACTAATATTTTTAACTCTCCTCAATAACAACGCCAAACCTATTCAGCTGCCGGTGACTCAAGACGTAAGTACTCGTACACTTCACTACAGAACCTCATCTTAATAAGTATACAGGAAAATTAAGGTTAGCTGCGGAAAAGTAAAATACTGCTAAAGTTTATTTAAAAATTTAAGACCATTGTTATTCGCGTTTCTACCTGTTAGTATTTTTATCTTTATCAGTTATGATTCTCGCGATAAACCATAAATGTATAAAGGTTATACGTAATATTTAAATAACAGAACTGTTAATATCAATAGGCAGAAGCACCCGTTCCTCCGTACGAGTTAGAAGTGGCAAATGCGACAGTCGAGTTGGAAGACTGCACAAAGGATGAAGAACCAACCAGGATTCCCCGCGTCGGTCTGAGCAAGTCCTTCCGTCGTATGAAGCATTATCTTTTCGCTAAACCGACCCCCGAGCTCGCCCAACGCGCTCTGAGCACCCCGACGCTGCCTGTAGAGCCTGCTCTTAGGTAAGTTGGCGTTTTAGGAGCAAAGATGCTAAATAATTTCGTAATAACAATGTACTCATATTTAGACATTCGACTCCGTACACTTGGAGTCCAATAAGAGTCAAGGACTAATTCTTATAATGAAATATATATCAGAAAATTTACACAATCTTTGATTAAATTATTGATATATTTAAAGAATAATCGCGTGCGATTAACATTATATTGTATATTATATTAGTTTTGTTTTTACCAATTTTGTCTTATTTTCACATATTTTTAAAAATCCTTTTGAAGGTACAGCTATATTTTAATATTTTTATATAAAAAATTTTATGTTTTTTTTCATTTATTACACAATATATTCATTTAGTTCTATTACTATAGACCACCGTCGCCTCTACGTACGGACTTCGAAAAGAAGCGATCAGTGAACTTTCCAGAAAATTTGCTGTCGCTTCCACAGCGTTTGGAAAACATGATCGCGGAACAACAAAAGCGACTCGATCAAGCTATTATTGATACAGCTGGTAGATTGAGTTCCACCCGCGTGTCCCAATCCCTTCCACATTTGTCCTCCTTAAACCAGGATTCCACCCAAACGAGTGATGATCTTCTGAACTCAATCTCCAGGCGCGGGTAACATAAAACATGAAATGTTATTGATTAATCTGTTTGTCTTTCGCATTTCTTTTGCTTTTTAATTATTTTTCAGTAAACCTTTATTTCTTTCAGCTAAACTTTAAATGTGTTTGGTGATGGTGAGGATAAGCTTATTTAAATGTCCTACCTCAAGATTTCCATAATCATATACACTTTCTATATTAACATCAAATATTCTTTTATTATGCTTACCTTAAATTTAATTATTTGTTATTAAAAAGTTTGCTCTAACTTTAACCTATAATTTTTATTTCAATGACATCATAAAGAAATTCCTAACAGAACTAAAATTAATATCGTAAAATGTTTCATCAATATCTGTTGATTTTCTCTACTAGGTATACAACATATACTAAAATCTTTATTGAACAGTAACATTTAACTTATATAAATGTCTTTTATGTTTAATTTTTATTATGCTCTCTGATCTACTTCATTATAAATATCTATCAACGATAAATTCGGTTATAGATATTTCAATAAAATAGATTTCATAGACAATACGTTTCCAAGGTAAGTGTCCTATTCAATGCACCTAGACATAAAATGCACGCAGTCATTGCAATATTCTTACACTGAAAACGTCACACACACACACATTAACTTATCAATGCTTTTTATATTCAGACTAATTTCGGAAACAAATAATCGTATTCCAAGAGATCCTTAATTTAACAGAGTAAGTGCAAGTCACGCTCGAGCCGCTGTCTGTTTCCCGCCAGTACCCATTCCTTTCTCACACAGACCGCACGTCGCATTGTTGCGCTATCCGCTTTTACTTTCACGTAATACTTTATCTTTACACAATTCTGCTATTCTTTCTCGTCATTCTAAGCTTTTGAAACCAATGTTATCATCGCCCTAATCGATTGTATTGTCAGAAACCTACGTTTTATGACTTTCCATGTCTTTATAATCATTTGACTGTCCTGTTGGACGAACAGTAGAAAGCGCGACTGCTTATCGAAAGTTTCTTGGTTCGATCCCCGGGTCGGGTATCGGGAATTGATATTAGGTTTTTCCACTTGAAACTTTGGCAATATGTTAATGACATTAGGCCCACCTCCTATTCCATATTGGAACATAAACGTAACTGGTGAAACTTGGAAGTGTACTACAGGTACAAGCACAAGGTTAAATTATCCATTTTCCACAAAACTGGTAGGTGTAAAGAATTATTACTCTTATTACTTCACTTCCCCATTGCATTCGAATTAATTTTTCTTATACTCTTAAGAATCCTTCATTATCCAGGCATACTTTCTGCATTTGAAGCTAAGAATTTAAGAAATTATACGTTTTTTTAAAAATTTATAATTAATTATTATTAACGCAATATGCTTATACTATTTAATTCACATAGTCTTTGATCCCCTTAATTGTATAGTATTGATACATTTTACTTCTTCAACTTTTTCATCATCATTATTAGCCCATTCCCGTCTCCTGCTGGAGATCAACCCTCATTTTAAACTTTAATAATTTTAATAGATATAGAACCCAGCTTTTTATTGGCCTCATTTTTGATATAATTTTTTAATGGTGCTATGTTCCGCAATATTATTTCGTAATTTTTTTCGATAGCTAGTTATTTGACTTGATATTTTATTAAGCTTTAGACATTTGGTACATACATTGGTTCCCCGTTGTCGTACACATGATATAACCTCACTATACACGCCGCTGTGTGTAAGTTCCACTTCGATAAGGTTAAGTTCCACTTAATTAATGGTTGTTGGTGCACTTCAACTGTCGTCAAAGGCAATTAGTTTATGACCTCTTATGCATGGAATCTTCAATCAGTTCGCTATAGTGGTGTGCACATTGATTATTATGGTCATTACGTATGTTGATTTAAATTGAGACGTATTGGCGGTTACTTAAGTAATGTATCGCGTGTTATGTAAGTTGAGAGCTATCAACAGAGTGATCTTTTTTTGCTGTTATATTTATAATGTTAAAGATAATAAGTTGTCGTGTCTTCACGTTGCTATATTACATTTATGTCAAAGGTTCCTTTGATGTATTTTCTATCCTTACATATCAGATATCTGAATAAAAATAGCAGAAAATACATACGCTTCACTATTTAGGTATATCAATTACTAGTTGTCTTTCAAATTATTATATGCTATCAAATCTACACAAATTGTAAAACCATTTGGCAGTTTGTGTTCTTGTAACACAAATACTAATTGTCTATACTTTTTATTTTTTAACTTCATTTTTCACACGTTTTTCCTACTTAAGCACCAAAATTTCTTTTGTTAGAGATTATTTAAAGTTACTTAAATTTAGCCTAAAAACCGATAACAATGCTGGAAAAAAAATCATTTTACGTTCTTTCGATATTATTTTTCTTTTTTTTAATCCTGCTACTATAGTAGGAAACTTAATACACACTTTTAAATGGAAAAAATGTTTGGTAAGGTAAATATAATGGCCTATACGTTTATTTCAGACGATATTTGAGACAGTATCTGTAGACACTTTCTTTGGTGATTAAAAATTTCAATACGGGATCGGCATTGAGCACGTGTGTGTGGTGCCAAAAGCATTGGTATTATCCTTACGCTTCGCTCTGTTTTCGTAGTTTGGCGAACCAGGCTCTATCGTGAAGCTTCAGGCCTTCTTGAGAAGGCCTGGTAAGGTAAAAGTGAAACGATAATAAATCCGAGTACGTCGTGCTTGTAATGTTTGTTCAGCATACATATATACATACATACTAGAACATATCGATTTTATCTTATTTGCACGGCGAGGCTATTGAGCCGCAGGTGATCAACACATATGTACCTTTAGCTTGTATCGATATAATCGTTATGATTTAGTTATATAAATCGGTTTTTTTGTTAACTCATGTAATTTTACATAGCCATTCTACTTATACATATTAACACAGGGTCGGGGTGTTTTATATACATCATCTCTATTTCATCATTTTGTCCAAGCCTAGAAAGATATCTTCATTTCTCATAAAATACACTACAACAAGAATTATAACGAAGCATCACGCCGGTAAACCCCGAAGAGGTAGGCAGTGCACTCACAGTGTAGTGCACTCCTATGTTTTACCAGTTGCGTCCCATGAATAGGTGGTGAGCCTATTCCTATACATCGGACACTGATTCAGATTCAGAGTCACTGCTGGAAATTCTAAAGTAGAAAAATTGTTATCAGGGATTTCGGATAGGGGATAGAATTAGGGATTTGAACCAGAAACCTCCCGATCGGCAGTCGCGCTTGCAACTACTCGACCAACAAGGCATCCGAGACACGAGACAAGAGGAATTAAATTATTAATATTTCACTTCAGTATCGTTCGCTTGTAAAGTATGCTAAAGCTCCTTATCGACGATATCGTACAATTGTGATACTTGAAACATTATTTTCTTTTGTATACAATGTTCATGTCCCTATAAATAACTCAAGCTTACCTCTACTTCTGGTAAAGTGTTTATTGGGTTGCGATTCTTTTGTTCAGATACATTCTTGGAATGTAATGTGTTGCTTCAAATTTTCAATATAATATCCAGGTCTCATTTGTGTCGAGGACAGGGCGCTCAATGGCGCTCATTGGGGAGGCCTATATCGAACAGTGGACTGAGATGGGCTGATGATGATGATGATAATGATTTGAGCAATATTTACATAGCATAAAAACATTTGCTTTTTCATACAGTTCTGTTGTAGTTTTACGGTAATTATATTTTAACAATAATTATATCAGTTCACTCTGCGAATGTTTAAGGTTAGATTTTTCAGCACTTCCCCAAACTTCTATCGATTAACCATCTTAAAGATCTGGTATATGTATGTAACGATTGAACCGTTTTGAAATATACGTAATGACAACAGCCGCCGTCGCCGCAGCACGGTGGCTGAACTGCAAGGACAGTTACCGTGGGCGTACATAGAGGCGAGTGCGAATCCTATGCGCGACCAGCTTCCTCCCGACGAAGACTTGCCGCCGGTGCCCTTACCGGACTATGGCGCCATGCATGCCTTTAGAAAGGCTTGTAAGTATAATATCAACATCAAACCGTGAACTTATAAGCGTTCGCTTTACTTAATATATTCAACAGTAATATAGGTATAGTGAAATAACGATGCTTAATAAGTGACACTTTTTGCATTGATGAAATTTTAATGCTCTTAATTAACTTAGTCATTAGAAATTAAAGGTTGCCATTACCACAATAATCTTGTTAAAGATTATAATTCAATGAGTCTAAACAGATACTTGATTTTGTTTTATTTTATTTAATTTAATATTGTTGTAGTAATTGTATTGTTGTAGAGTTAGTCTATATGCAGTTTGATTTAAACCACATTCTGTTCTCTAGCTGTCCACCGCGCTGCTTCCAGCCTGAGCTCCTTGACCCAGAAACGTGAAGATATCATTAAGCAACTGTCCTCTCGGAAGTGTAAGTTTCCTAGCTGATTAATTTAGTAGCCCATTTTTGAGAGTTTAGTCCCAGCGTTAAGAACTTGTAATACAATACGTTCTAGGTTTGAATCTAGGCAGGGCAAATGTAATAAACGACGAAATGAATTAACATACAGTGTGTTATGATTTTCAGTATATTTTCTTTGAAATTTTTTATAGTATATAATTATGTAACGAATATATCTATAATTTTAATTATTTGTAAAATGCACAACTCTTGAATTCTATCGCAATTCTATCTCTTAAAGTTAAATTCTATCTCTTAAAGTTAAATTGATGTTATTGAAACTTAGTATATCAAAGCACAAAACGTCCTTACGTAGGAGTGACATTACAGGCAGCGATACGTCCAAGATTGATCTTATCAGATACAAGATTGTTCATTCTCTAAGTTCTTTGCGCTCTTTTTTTATCAGGTAGGAAATTTCTTTTCCAGCTCCGTTTATACAATCAGACGTTTTATATTAGGGAGCAGCGTGTCTACCGACTAATGAGGGGGCCTGCCCTGGCTACACCGACGACTGCGCGCGTTACCAATGACTACGACCAAAACCAGTTACATGTATCTCGAATTAACAAGATGTTAATCTATTTTAAGAAATTTTACTAATTACAAAATTTTATATTATATAACATAGTACATAAGCAAATTCACGAAATTTATGTTTGTAAGAAGTAAATATATGTATTAACACAGAGCGGAAACAGATGATGGAAGGAAAACACGGCAGCGAATTTGAAAATGATTGTCGAACGTAGCAATAGCTTTCTTTGTGCGAGCAAAAAAAAATTTATTGTAATATGCTGCGTATATTTCGGTTGATGCTGGAGACCCCGTCATCGTCTGCTCTGGCCTGAACAAAAAAGTTCAAATTTTTTCAACAAATTACGTATTAACTCACATGTTCTCTTTAATGTACTCATTATGGTAAAGTTTTAAAATTCACTGGCAGTTTCAAAGAATAATTTCTCAATGGTCTCTCTATAGTATTCACTTTATATGTATGTAGGTAGCACTTCGACATATTTCAAGAATATATATTACAGTTTTGGAAATCAAAAACAAAATTACAGTACATTTTTTTAATTAACGTTGTCTCAATAGTAATGTAAGTGTAGAATAGAAAATATATAAGAATATATTGTTATGTTTTGAATATCTTGTACTATTTTTAAGGTTTCTCTGTAAAACCAATTGTTAATGTTAGTAGATGGCAAATATATCAATAAAGGATATGATCATTATAATTGTGTTTTATTCGAAAAAATAAAGTATTGACGTATGAGGAGAGTGATGGTAGATGAAACATATCTGTTACAAGGATAATGAGATTTGATTCTCGATGTTCCCCGCTTATCCAGTACAGGTTAAGCGCGTGATTACATAACATTAACAAATTTCAATAAAACCTATGTTTTTCAAATATCTGACGCTATAAGCTATCTATCAATATTATCTAAACATAAACAGACCTATATACCCAGACTGTTCTCTACCTATCATTTTACACACAATATCTTTACAAGTGTTATACGTATTTGTCTCCAGGTTTTAAAGCAAGAAACGGGTAGGCGTAGAAACGTAATTCTATGTATATTACACTATTTCAATATTAAATAAATCAGAAAACTTAACGATATTTTCATTCGAATTTAAATTGAGTTATTATGCTCGACTAGAAAATCTGTTAAAATTTCAGTAATACATTTATCGAGATCATAAATCAAGAAGATTAATTAATATGTTAAAGTTAGTAATGTAATCCTCTATTTTTGTTACATTGATCATCGATAAAACATAATGTCACGGCTTAATTTATTTTGTACACAACTCCGTTAAATAGTTACAATTGTAACTCGTACATTTGCACCAAATGTATGTAAGGAAACAAAATTTTAAAATCGTCTTTCATTAGGTCTATGGTAAAATAGATGTTAAAAATGAAACTATTAAAAACTTTATGATTACGGTTTCAGACAGTTTAATTAACCTAAAGTATTTTACGATTAACTTAGTATAACTTGTAACTTCTGTTATTTGAATTATCTAATCGTTTGATGTCGGTTCGACCAGCTAGTGAATGAAAATAGCATTCTTGGTAATCACAAGCAAGCACACACGCCCAGACGCATGTACATAAACACACACGCACACACGCACACACGCACTCGCACACAAGTACCACACATAACATTTTGAATTTAATAATTTGACCTTGTGGATGAGCGGGGTACCTAGTAACATGAATTGTACGTACAACCTAGTACAGTGCTAATTGCACTTGCTCAAAATTTTTGTTACTGCTGTTCAAAAAAAATTATTGAATAAAAAAAAAACCAAAAAAGAAATATTATCATATAATTATTATTACTGTACAATTACATGAATAACGGTGATAATAATTTAAATTGCTTACGATAAAATAAATTAGAGTATAGAGTAGGTACATTAATAATCAGCTTCCGTTAAGTAGGACACTTCAATAAAAGGGTTCTAAGAATCCAGAAATAGCTACTCGTTGCTGAATATAATTTTATTTCAAGTATGACTTACAAACTACCCAAGAGTGGGCATTGTTGAGGGGCAATGTATAATACAATTGATTTCTATAATAAGACTATAAGACATTTAAGAGATTTCTTCCATAAAAACACTGGAAGAATCTTTTTCCAATTTGTTAAAAAAATATAATATGCATATTTTATTAGTTTAAATGTTTCTATGTTATTAATTCTGTTTTTTTATTTCACTCCAATGTAAACCGTGAATAAAGATTGTTATTATTATTATTATATCGAACTTATTCATACAATCAAGTAAAATGAAAGTTTAAATAAACATATTAGTCGTGTAGAGCACATTTAGAAATAGTCTACTCCTAATCGTATAGGAGAATCGTAACTGGTAACAGAGAATACCTTCCGTAAGTAAAATGGAAGATTTCCGTAAGATTTTCTGACTCGTAAATATAATGGTCCGATGACATTCGGAGGATCGCCGGTAGGCATTGGATGAGGAAGGCGAGCGTGGCACGCTCTAGGGGAGGTCTATGTTTAGCAGTGGACAGCTATAGGCTGATGATGATGATGATGAAATATAATGGAGTAGACTGAATGACCACTACTGGAACTTTGCCATCGTGACAGCATGCTGTAAAGTGGCCTCCAGTCTTTTCAGATGCGTAATGTAGAGCCTGGCATTTGTCACATTGTGCAGATAGATATTTAATGACTGATGACGGCAGTAGCTCCGCGGAGTCGAGCGTCGCCGGGTTGTGTGGACCGTTGAAACGTCCCACACGTTACCGGGTTCTATCGGCCACTCCTATACTACAATTAGTAGCTGTAGTGCGGCGAACACCACTTGCTGTTGGACGTCCTGTTGGAATGAGTGTAATAAAATGTCTTCATCACTGATTACACATTTGAAGTTATTAATTATTCTTTATTAAAACACAAATACAACGTACAATGTATGTCGTAGTAGGTTCGCAAGTTTTTTGTTTTTTTTTTTTATACAGCTCCTCTATAACCGGCCGGTAATTTTTTTACGCTCTCTAAAATAATTTATTTAAAATAATTTAGTAAGTTGCAATCAAAAAGCCTCTTTATTTATCACATCTAAGGACGGAGGTCTTCAAAATGAGACGATAAGCGATTTTTTATGTGCAGCTATCGTCCCATAATCACTGGGACAATTAATATTGGCTTACGCTATCAACATATTAAGATGTATGCTTAAAACACTGCTGATGTAGTCAAGATTCGTCAGTTTCGCTATAACTCTTTGCTATAACTCTACTATAAGGCTTACCACCCATTCCATGCGACGTAAACGTGAACGGTGAAACGTGGGAGTGTGCTACACTCCTCTGCCTACCCCTTCGGGGATATATGTTACGTCAAATTTAGTTTAAGCATTATTATCGACCTGGAAATAACTCATTAACAACAGTGTATAAAATGTAGTTAGTTCCACTGTGAATTTATTACAGCTGATATAACGAGTATATACTTAGAAAATAAGGAGTACATATTTTAAAATCACTGGTGCTGGATGAGAGCCTTTTATTGCTCCACGATAGGAAATAAATGAAAATGAGAAGGATCATGACCAAAGGCGAGTGGTTGAACTACACGGCCCTTAAAGAATATTATTAAGAACTCTAACGTAAACCTCGCCTAATTACGTTTATTCAAGGAAAAATGTTTTAAAGAAAAATCTTTTTTGCATGCATTTTCCCTCACGTGTAACAGGTTCTGGAATATGCGTGTTCACGATGTTATAATAAGTTTCAACGACAGTCGCCTTTCAACAACAATGATTTAGGTCCACTGGAAAATAAGGACTTTAAGATCACGTACCAACCGGACTATATACAGATGCAAGGAGAAATTTGCCAATGCCGAAAACCCAGAGAAGACATTATGTAAGCTAATGAATCAACTAATAGGTGGCTAAAAAATGTTGACACAATAAATACTATAATTGATGTAAAATTTTCACCTAACCAATTAGTCCAAAATATTTCCACCCAGTAGCTACCATGTCTATTGATGCGTAAATGTAGATCGCAGCTATATATTTTCGAATCTATTCATTGTCACAACCAATTCGAAGCTTTCCACGGGCGAGTTAATGACGTGCTCACCCGCTGAGCTCATCCGACCAAAGGAGCACAGTAATATATTCCACACGTAACTATTAATGTGTGAAAATGTTTAACGTTCGGTGACATCACAAACGTTGAATATTCAATAACCCCGTGGCCTGCGGTTACGCATAGGAATCATTACATACGAATACACCAAATTACACTTGACTTTTCATATCTTTTGATTGCATACAAATAACAATACCTGTGCCGAATACAGACAGATAAAAAATATATAATAATAATATAAAATATATAATCTATATAAAGTATATTTACTTATACCTATATATCATACAATAATTTATTATCACTAGGTAGTATAAAACAAAGTCGCTTTGTGCTGTCCGTCCCTATCTATGCTTAGATCTTTAAAACTACGCAACGGATTTTGATGCGAATATTTTAATAGATAGAGTGATTCAAGAGGAAGGTTTATATGCATAATAACATTCATTATATCGTGGAGAGATACAGTTATTTTTGGGTATCTAATGTGATGTCGTAAATAATTACATTTTTTCCGCTTTCATGGCAAACTCAGGCTGAATCCTATGAGATTTAAGGAAAAAAGTTTTTGCAATAAAATAATATTATTAAATGTAACTAGTTTTGGCCCGCGTCTTCGCAGGCGTTAAATTCGGAGTAAAAAATTCCTCACACCCTATACCGTCAAGATTTCCTGCTCTCTTTAAAATAATCGACCCATTTGTCAT
>DWME01005578.1:0-14700 GCA_018244795.1 Parelbella ahira ahira | reverse complement strand
AAGAGTTGAGGGTTTATCTGATTTGAAATTCCTAATAGTGGCCCATTGTGTGCCTCAAGAGTGTGTCACCCAAATGACATAGTCTGGATTTATGCCCAGTCTATGACAAAAGGGTCATTCCCATATTCATGGTCATAACTGGTGAAACATAGGAGTGCTACACTGCTCGAAAATTCTACAATATGATGTTTGGTAACTCAGATCAAGGTTGCAATACATTTTAAACTTTTGTTTTGACCACTTATTGTCTCCCAGTTTGAATCTCTGATACTATTACAAAATATGAAAATGGAGGAACCTATAAATCATTAAATTAGTCTCGAAAGTATCCCTGAAGTTCATAGACATGATCAAATTTTGTCATATTTTGATTGTAAATGTATTTAATGAAGACTAGAAAAAAAAGTACCAATTGGTCCACCAAGAAGAGTGTTTTATTTCATACAGCAACATACAAAACAATATCATATATGTCTATCGCACTTATAAGCATATATGTAGGTATATGATAGAGTAAGGCAGAATGTTTATTATGACATTGTGACATCACACCATGCTTCTATTCATATATCATATTATATTCAAGATTAGCATAACATGCTGTGTGCTGGCCAGTTTTTGATATCTGGCAATTACATAGAGTGAGGTTATTTGGATGTATAATAATAGCCATTACTAATGTGGATGTCACATTATAAGATAAATACTGTAACAGTCTTTTTTGTTTTTCTACTGTGTATCCTTGATGTATAACAAAAATAATACCACATGGTAACCATGATATGATTACAATAAAACAAGGATATTTTGTAAATGAAAAGGAAAATGAGAATTTTATTTATAGTACAACAAAAGAGTTCATGTAATTTGTTTTTATAGTAATAGGTAATCATACTTATGTGAATGAAAATATATAAATACTTTATATGATATTTGTCATTTGGCACTCTCTGCTTACCCTGTGAGGGGCCACATACAACCATCTGATCCTAGAGTATTCATCATGAGAGCTTATGTTATTGTAATCAGACAGTTGATGAACTAAATATATACATATGTATATATATATATATATTTGTTACACCCAGACACAGAACTTGTGGTCATCATACACATATTTATTCTGAGCAGCAATTGAGATAAGCAATCAGGTCCACTAACCACAGGACCAACTGGCCAAACATAATAATAATAAATGCTTTAAACAAACTCGTTTTCAAGGGACCTTGCAAAATCAATATTTAAATCCGAAAGCATACATTTAGTATGTTTAAACATATCAATCTCTAAAACAACACATCAGATTTAAAATACATGTACAGCAGACACAAATCTCGCTGCCAAAGTACTAATAGGAATTTCAAGTTAGAAAATCTCAATAATACCCAATCTGTGAATTTCATTTACTATATCTAGATTGATAGTAGTGCTTGCAACCACTCAATTAACAAGGCTTTTTACATTTACTTACATTTGCTTTACAACGCAATTACCATTTGGCTACAAATTTCTTATCAATGGAAGTGGGAAGACGGTAGCTACACCCCCCTGTCCCTCTGTGGTAATGCGATTGATATAAAAATCAGTTGGTCTCAATACGTACATGCATTTCAAAATTAACATGGATTGAATACTTTTGATTATAACGGTCAGTCCGTACTTTCAATAAATATATATTTTTTGTTTCAACCCTTTTATCATTCTACTAATGAACATATGTCTGACTCCTAGATAAGGTTCAAAATAAAAAATGAGCCTTCATCCAAGTACAAGATTTGATTCAATATCATCTTGAAGGAGTAACAGGTTTTTCCAAAGTTAATTCGGTTAATAGGTTAAATTAAGTTTTAAAATTTTACTCACTCTTGTTTATATGTATACAAAACTGCAGATATACAAAGTTTCAGTAGTTCTGACGAGAAAACTACAAGTGTTGTGTTGTAGTCGTAAGCTCCATTCTCAGTTTTAGATGCTGTTATGAAGACACCTGAAAGATCAGAGAACACATTTTTGTTTTATGTGTGAAGAGCAATGGATATAGAAAAATCACGTCATGTCTGTAAGTATAGATATATTTGGTATTCTGGATGGTATAATAGAAAGAAAAAATATTAATTTCTCTATTATTCTCAAATATCAAATACTATACTAAAACATGTGTATTTAAAATTACACACACACACTATCAGTCCATCATCGTCCACTGTTGGACACAGGGCTCTTTAATGATACGCCACTGAGCTCGATCTTTTGCTCTACGCTTCCAACCACTGCCAGCCACTTTGCGTATATCATAAAATATATTTAAAATGACGCGAATACTAAATGACAACTTTTAATAAGTAATAAAAATTTCACATACAGCCGCTCTCATACCGAGGCGGACAAAATTTTTTTGTTCATTCAAATAAAGTTGCCTTGATATTGTTACTATGAAGGATTTTTACATACCTTGAAATACAAACAGTATAATGTACAATGCAAAAGTAATGAACGCCTCTTTGGAAGGAAATAATTTGTGCCATTTCTTCATAATTTTAAAAATCTTCGTTAACCACAAATAGGTATTTCGATTATCCCTGTCAAATTTAATTTTTAATTTGCACAACTAAATACATAACACATAAACACATGAAATAAGACGATTAGCAGATTATTTAATAACTTTTATTTATTTACACCTTTTTATTTATAATAATTAACGAACAGTAGGGAATATATAACATAAGAATCGTATATCGTTATCATTACTGCCTAGTCTAAGCAAAACTGCCATACTTACTATCAAATGACAGAGATTGTTGAAAATTATTATCAACTGTCACTCTGTAGTTCATTTTTTAATTATATTCAAAGTTGAGTTTTTTCTTTAGCCAATTAATTATTTAAAAGCGACCCTCTTGTGGATATTATTATTATTTGTAGATAAATAAATGCAAAGTAATAAACAGATTCCAGACGTGTCTCCATTAAAGCATTAATCTGCTCGAATGAATCACTGGTTTCATGATCGACAGGCTTTTACATACTCCGAGTTTTAGTTATTCAACTTAACATAACATAACGCCTGTAATCCTCGAAGGGGTAAGCAGAAGGGTGTTCTACACTCCCACGTTTCACCAATTACGTTTAAGTCCTATTGAATAGGTGGTGAGCCTATTGCCATACACCGACTCCATTCCATTCACTGATCCAGACTCCGAGTCACTGTTAGAATTTCTAAATTAGAAAAATCTAATAGTACTCGACCCGGGATTTGAAACCAGGACCTGACGATCGACAGTCGCGCTTGCAACCGCTCGACCAAAGAGGTAGCCTAGTTATTCAAGATTTCAAAAATAATTTTCAAAGGTGATAAACACGCTAGACTGTCCTGTGTTTTGATTTTATCAAACTCATAGTTTTAAATAATCGATTACATTATATAGTAAGCAAATAGCACTTTATAAAAAGTATTTGTTTTCAATCCACTTTATACCTTTAAGTTTATTATTGTATTACCCATGGGTTTAAATTGCAAATCCAGTGAATACAATATTTTTTCAATTTATAATTAAAATAGAACAAACGATTTTCACTTATTTAATAATTAGCAAATAGGTATGTGGTTTTGGTTGGGTGACGCGCAAAAAAACCTTATATCTACAATGTTATTTGAAGGAACATACTGAGAATGTCCATTTGACTATATTTAAAAAAAAATTACAATGTAGTATGTCAAGCGGATTGTTATTGTCAAATGTGTCAAAAATCAAAAGTTTGTTGCGGAATTGCGAATTTAAGTCGATGATTATTGTTTCTATGATCTGCATTTTTCTAATTGCAAGCCTTGCGATAAAAAAAATTAAAAGTAGGGTTTTGTAGGGTGAAAAGTTCAAGAAGTTAAGTGACTATGTTACATTAGTTTTTCCATATTGTAATTGCCGACGTGATAATTACATAAAATATTGGATTATCCCTCAAACGCAATGACTTCTGAGGAAGATGATAATACCTGGTAATTGTTTTTTTTGTTCTTTTTTCCTAATGTTTTTCCTATAAACAATTAGCTAAGGCTTATGCTCTAAAGCATATTATTGGAGTCTGAACATGTCAATCTGCCATAAACTCAGTGCTTATCTTTCATGTTATCCAGTAACTATATAAACATTGGAAGTATTACCAATGTTGTCATTTATGTTTTCGTCTTCAACCAAGGATTACGAATTATTCTATAATGTCGAAAAATCACTCAAATCAGAAGGTTTTAATAATTATTTTGGAATTACTAAAAGTATAGGCTTAGATAACAGATATCAGATGTTATAAGGTAAATAAAAATATAATATTTGGCATTGGACAAGCTAGAACTGTGAGTTTCATTTTGTGAGTGATGTGCATATGCTGTATTAAATCATATTATGCTACATTTTGTGAGAGAAGTTGATTTCCAATAAGAATTGTCAGCAAGTGTCATATAATAAACTAATAAGTTATACTTAAATTGTTTCATCATTTGTGTCCACCTGGCTGGTGTCTTAACACTTGACAACATAAAAAAATTGAGGTGTAACAAAACATAAATTGAGGTGTTTTTATAATTAATAGATGCACAGTATTTTTATATGTATCAGATAACAAAAAAGATTGTAAAGCTTTTGTTTGTAATAGATGTTAGATGGTGGCTGCCATTTTCTTTATTTAATAAAGCTAGTGGTTAAAGCTATTTTTATGAAGCTATTGGTGATATCCTATTTGTTCATGCATAATCACAACTCAATTTATACACTTATACCTACATCATTACAGTTTAACATAACAATGTAGAAGTGTTACTGTCCTGTGATTTCAGGTTGATTGAGCTAGAGGCTGCACTATTGGATGGATGTACACCACAAGAAATTAATGGAATAACAAAAGGTAAAAAGATTCCAGAAAGTCTACGCTCGGATGTCTGGCTTGTCTGTTTAAATTGCCAAGATGCTGGTAATCAATTGCTCCTCTTTGATGAGATATTTGATTTAACGAATCAGAATGAGCTCAGAGATGATGTGAAGAAATTTGCTAGAAAACTCGACAATGACGATGATGAGAAACTATCTGTTATTTCTGATATTGAATCGATCATAACATTCTACTGTAAATCGAAATCTATAAATTACAGTTCCAGTAATGGCTGGATTGAAATTCTGTATCCATTATTGAGCCTGAAATTGCCCAGATCAGAAACATATAATTTATTTGAGAAAGTGATAAAATTGTATATTCCTAATGGATGTGTAACTAATGGTGTTCCATTCCACATATTGAGACTGGTAATTCAGTACCATGATCCTGAGTTATGTTCCTTCCTGGATACCAAGCGCATAACTCCAGAACAGTACTGTATGCCATGGTTGAGATCTCTTTTTGCTGGAACATGTAATTTGGAAGTTATACTATTCATGTGGGATTTATATTTTCAAAGATCAGATCCTTTCTTCATTTTCTTTCTCTGCTTGATTATGATAATCAATGCGAGAGAACAAATTTTGCAAATGAAGAACGAAGATAAAACTGCCATTATTCAAACTTTAAGTAAGATGCCAGCAGATTTAGAAGCCAATGATGTCTCTGATTTTTGTTCATTGGCCCACTACTACTCTTTAAAGACTCCAGTATCATTCAGGGAGGATGTCTTAGAGGTGTTGTTTTCTAGTAGTGGCTTAGAAATAAACTCAAAGTTATATTCCCAGGCCCTATGCTTGCCTGTAGCAGTGCATGAATTGATTGAGAGTGCTACAGTAGATGTCTCTGATGCTGACAGTGTGAAGTTTTTCTTAGTTGACTGTCGACCAGCCGAGCAATATAATGCGGGACACTTGTCCACTGCTTTTCATTTGGATTGTAATTTGATGCTGCAAGAGCCCAATGCATTTAATACAGCAGTACAAGGATTACTGAATGCTCAACGTCAAGCTCTTGCAGCTGGATCCCTGGCTGCTGGTGAACACTTGTGTTTCGTAGGTTCAGGAAGAACCGAAGAGGATAGTTATGCACATATGGTTGTAGCATCATTTTTAAAGAAGAACACTAAGCATGTTTCGATGTTAGATGGGGGGTTTGTGGCAATACATGATTATTTTGGGCCTCACATGACTGATTGTTTGGAAGACCATAATACATCGACGTGTCTTGTTTGCGCTCCTAATAACAACAACGTGAGTACTGAGCTGCGTAACAACAAGGTCAGGGACAACATTCCAGCAATTCAACTCTTTGGGAAACTGTCATCAGCTATGAAGGCAAAGAGTCAGGAAATGAAAGGAAAGCTAATAGAATACATAGTAAATCCTAATTCAACAGTCAATAATGGTGAATGGCATGTATCCGCTGGGGACAGGAAGGAAAGTAGATATAGAAATGTTCCACCAGTGTTTAGCATCAATGATGAAGACGATGACTGTCATTCGGATGGCAGGCGCGATACGACTAACTCTGATTCGTTAGAGGAAATTGTTGAAGTCCAACCCTTCCTTAAAGGGAACAATGTGGTTAACAGCTTTCCGTGTCAAGAAGTGCTATACAACGGTTACATGTTTGATTCTTATCTGGTCGTGACGGAGACCCACTTGATCATATTACGTGAAATACCGAATAAGCGTGGTCTAGCGAAAATATTATCCAGACGACCACTGTCGACCATTGTTAAAATAACCGCCAAAAAACGACATCCCGAACTGATCACCTTCAAATATGGGATACCAGATGGTGACAACCTTCTGATTAAAGACATGGACCGCTTCCTCATTCCAAATGCTTCCATTGCTACTAAAGTCGTTTCCAATCAGATAGTGTTGCAGTTAGACAATAAATCACCTTAGACATCCCGCACATCTATCTTTTAGTAGGACGTATTTACAAAAGATATTTTAGGACAGACAGCACACGTGGGACTTAACGAATGTTTTATATTTGCTTACACCACTGCGATAAATTCTCGATGACCTTCTTAGATAAAGCCGTTTTTTTCTATATAGCGAGTACAATATCGTCACCAATTCCTCTAGTTGGCAATGATGATTAGAAACTAAATTCGATACACTGTTATATAAGTTATACTGTTATTTATTTAATGAATATAAATATAATGTGGCGGATTTGAGCAGTGCACTAAGTATTATCTATACTCGATATAAATACTAGGACGCAGTAGGTGACTTTATTAATATGTGTATGTGATTTTCTGACTGTTTCTAGTACATTCTATAGAATTGTTATTTCATATAAGTGAATGGGAAATGGTTGGGAAAATGTTTTTTATATAAATAGAAATGATGCTAGAGATTTATTGTAATCTATAGAAATTTTAAACGATGTGTGTGTATTATCCATATTATTTTTATGAAAAAGAAGTGACTGTCTGCCTGTTTTTATCTTTTTAATTTGCGAAACTGAAGTTGTTGAAATTTAGACTTTATCAAAGCTTGAGCATTCCTAGGGAAAGGATGCAGACTTAAAAACTATTCATAAATTAACCCCCGTAAGAGTGAGGGTATGGAGGAGTTACTGAAATGTGAATGATGTGATTGATAAAAGGTACCTACTTTTCTACAGAAAATTTAAAATTCCATTTACATTTAATTATTTGGTATGAACTAATTAACAATTTAATATGTATGTATTTATGATATGTGTAATATTTTTATAAAATTAAGAAAATATTTTATGTAAACAATTTTTACCTCCCTTAAGGTCACCTGGCCATATTTATTTCATAAATTGCAAATTACTATATATATACATATATATGCCTACTACGTTGCTTTATGTATGAGGGAACTATAGACATTCAGTGACAGTAATTATATTTAGGTAGCAGTTCTTAAATCCAAAGATTTCAGAGTGATAGTCTAAAACTCCTTCCAATCGGATGGGTAAGGGAGGTTACCCTAGGCTACATTTAGCAGCGGTACAGTAGCGCGTTTCGTGATTGTGATAATGCATCGCTACTCTTAGCCATTAGTCGCATTTGCAACTTGTGACAGAAGTGATTTAGCAGCGGTTAAAAAAGCGAGGGGGAAGGGGGACTGCTGCGGCTTTGGAGGCGTAGTAGCAATGCTGTAGCGCGACGGTAGCGATGCAAATGCGTGCTGTGTGCACAGGTGTACGACCTACGACGGTGTCGCGTTTTTTTTTGACGATCGCTAATGAATCGCTACAAAAAATCGCCGTGGGCGACCTTATTGATAGAGTGAAGTGTATCGAGTGTCTGAAGTCTACAAGTCTAGTAAGGGGATTAGGGGAGTAGGGGATTTAATAGATTGCAGCCAGATATTATGATCATGCTTTTATTCTACACTGTGTTATTACTTATTTTTCTATTTTACCCGTGGTCCTAGCACCTAGCACGTAGATGTTTCAGGAGGAAAAATATTTAAGCTCTTGTGATATAAATTTACTACTTAACGTATATTGTAATTAAATAACTCTTCAACGTGAATAATACATTTTATTTTTATAGTATATCATTCAGTCTTAGATCCTTTGTTGTCAGGGTGCATTATAAAGATCTCGATATTTTCCAAAATTTTTTAACATACGACAAGTATTGTAAGAAAAAAATGTATCATCACGCCTGTAATCCCCGCAGGGGTAGGCGGAGGAGTAAAAATATAATAAAATATTAACCTGATTGGTTCGTTATATGTAATAAATTGCATTTATAAGTATTGAAGAAAACAAAGAAAACGTGGTTAATTTATTTTTATATTATTGCAATATGTGGATAATGTTTGTAATAATAGTCGTTCTTTTTATGTAATAGATGCAGCGTAGTAAAAATACGTTAATGTTTTTTCTATCTTAGATTTTGAAAAGTAAATTCTTGTAGAACTAATACACTATTACTGTCGCGTTCTATTGTTATATTGTATGTATTTATATACAGCTGTGTCAATAAAGTGTAGTACATTCTTTCGTATGTATTTACGTATACCGTGACGTCACTCGAGATTTGCGACTTTTTAAACATCAATTCAATTACAAGTCCGCAACGCATGTAATCTTCCAATATTAATAAATTAAGCAAATTAAGTACAATTCCATCATATCTATATTGTTTTGAATAAAATAGCACAACGAAGACAAGTAGATATATACCTACTCTGTATATTATTTAATTCAGTATTAATTCACTGTTTCCTGCAACATTAAAAAACTTTCTTTATTGTTTTGGTCATAAAGAATACAACAATTTCCTTCCTTGTCAAGTCAAATAAATTTTCAGATTCATTATTACGCGACACAAGCTCAGATCGAATCTATGTGTAGTTGTAAAGTGGATCCATAATTTATTTATGTTTAAAAAAGCCATATATATTTATAAGAATGCTATTTTTAGTGTGGTATTATCCGTCTATTCTTGAGTGAATCAAGTTTACAGGTGATATGCTAATATACGTCAAATTACTTATGCAACACCGAATATGTCGAAATGCCAAAGTTACCTCAAGAAAACAATGAGAGATTAGTATTGATGCATGACAGCTGCAGTATGTAAAATATGTTTAAAATTTATCCACCACCACTGATGCCTTATATAATTGCCAGGTCCTAAAAGATTTCCCATTTATGAGAACGTTGTATTCAGATTTTGTATAAATCTCGTTAGATATAATTATGGATCCACGTCATGTTCATGAATCAAATTTTTTTGTATTTGTTACTACTAGATTTAAAAGAGTAATGTATTGTAGTGTGTTCTATATAAATTATTTACCTTATTGCAATAAATAACTTGTTTTCATTTACCATTTTTTATTTTTTCTTTAACCACTCAGCCACCTGGACCCTCGAAGAAACCGGATTGGGCAATAAAAGTCAAAATTATATTATATAGTGTATTTTCTTAATTAATAAAATAAACATAAGTTGACATTGACTCGACAGAAGTTTCTATGATACCTATTGACGATAGAATCAGATAAATTTGAAGAATTGACGTACACGTACAAGAGATTTTAATTTTTACTTGCATATCTATATACAAATTTAGTTTTGTTTCATAATTTTACTATTTATCATTAAATAATAAGTAACGACTCCGTATCATTTAAAACATTCTAAAATCTCGTGAACAAATCGAGGCTGAGTTACCTGATGTACATATATCTATTCTCAAGTTTTAGGCTAGTTAAGGTAGTGGGTAAAGTATATGGTTAGGTAAGTTATTAGAAATTTGCTATGATATCAGCGTATTATTTTCATTGTTCTCTTATATCTCTGTTCTCTTTTTAAATGCATATCTTTTTTAAATCTGGTCTCTAACTACAGCCAGGGGTATTTACTGACTCCGTTTTGTTCACAAGTTTATAATAGAGCTAACATATTAAGCCCAAATCTTCGCAAAAAAGTATGTACACCCTAACATTTCTCTCTAAAACCCTAAAAAATATTTGATCCCAAGTAAATAAGGAGCGCTTGTTTGCCTTCATATATATATTTAAAAATGATATCAGTTACTTAAAGCCTATGGGATCTCCCAAGGAGCAATGATATGTCAATAGTTTGGCGATTTCAATAAAATCTAGGCACGACAATGGTAACAATGTAAATTTATTGTAAAAGCCTTTTTTATCACGTGCTCAGATCTTTAGCAAATCAATTTTGAACCGTGACCTTCTAAGCTTTATATCTAGTTATTTTTATTTGTAGTTTTATTATCTCTGAAATACATTTTTATTTTACACAGGAAATATTTATTTTTATGAAAAACCTTATTGAGTAATTTCTTACATTATAGTTAAGTTATACAGGTATGAAACAATAGTGTTAACGTATGGTTATATTATTTAAGAATAAGTATATAATTAATTTGATCTGTAATAAGGACTGAAACGTATGGTTGGCTTGCAATTTTCTGTCGGTCATTGTTTTTTATTTTGTTAATATAAACAGGAAAATACATAGTAAGGCTATAGTAAAATAGTAAGAATCGCAGACAAAATCAAATTTAGTGTTGCCATTACTAGTGCTGAGGTTTTATAACACAATAGATATGTTTGCACGACACACAATGTTAAATAAGGTATGACTGTAATTTATGGTCTGCATAAAATACGACAGTGTTTTATACCAATTTGCTAAACATTTAATATTAAAAACTTTTATGATTAAATATTAACGAGTTGTATTCAAACTAACATTCAATTATATTCAAATTAACGCATTATTTCCACGGCTGGGTTACACTAGATTTCAGTTGTCCATATACATACATCTATACATATCTTCACGCAGAGTCCCTTAGGGGGTAGATAGAGAGCACGGTGTGCCATTGTCCATATTATAATGATTTTTATATACTTTGAACTTTTTAGATATGTTAGGTACGTTTTTTGCTTACATCCTGTTCTTTTGTCTAAGTAATATTTCTCCTTGCGCAATATATATAACCTTAAATAACTAGTCATATTCAAGGAAATGTTTACTTAACCAATGACAATTTAAATTTTAAAGTACGCCTTATTTTTATGAACGGCTTGTGGTGCTTGGTCCGCTCTCGTTAGAACAAAGTTTTTAATTACACTAATATTATTTTTACTCATATACAGATTTAAAAGATGCCTACTAAAACAGATACAAATTCATATTATATTCAACTTACTGAATAATTTAAACATAAAATGATCATACACAATTTAAATCGTGTTCTTGATTTAAATTCGAATGGCGGCCATTTTGGTTTTGCGTAATTAAAAACGAATAACTATTGTAGAAATGCTTCCCATAGAATATTTTAGTTTTATTTTAGGTCTTGTGTTTTTACTGTTGGATGGATATATGTACGAGCCCAAGGGTTTTTATATTCCACCTAACATGTACCTAACTACTGCAGCAGTAAAAAGGCAATCAAATTACCCGTATTTTTATTGGTAGAGAGGATTAGTAGTAACATCGGCAATAAACTCAAAATTGCTGGTTCCAGTATTCGGAAGCAACGACCTCTCAGTCTATTTGTACTCGCTTATGACTAAATAAGTTTCATATGACGTTCAGGGACGTTTTATACGATGTAATACAATACAAGGAAGAGTCATAGATAATAGATTAAAGAGGCCTAATCTTTGGTATATCATACATATTTTACTTTAAATTATCATCAATAACATGCTTACTTTAACTATTAAGCAATTATTGTTTAAATGCTTTAACTATACCATTGTAATGGTAATAGTTTAAACTTCCGTATTCCCATCCTTTAACTACAGTTGCTCAAGTTTTTGAGCTTAATATATCAAGGTGTGCCTTCAACTGGCTTAGCACACGCCGTCTTATTACGACAAGGACGGATGGAGGAATGTAACGTTGATTCAAGTTTAATGGAAGTTGCGCTAAACTTGGCCCTTAGGTATAAGCCAATGTTTCTTATTACGTTAAACACTAATTTATATTACATGTAATTTAACTAAATTTATTCATAAATAACGGTTCTCGAACACTGTTTGTTTATTTAGGTTCACGACAGATAAATTACTTGTAGCCAGCCATAGACTATAATATACTAATTTTTTGTATTGGCGATGGTAGCTCATTCTGATAGTGATTTTTTTTATTAACCAAGGATAAAGTCAGATTATCTCGTTTTATATATTGTGATTATATTAACGTGTTGAAGCTGTGTAAAAAATAATAATCGATACTCAAAATTAAAAAAGATCGGTGATCATGTAATATGTTTATCACAGCCCGTTTAATAAAATTAAATTACTAGGTATATTAAAAAGTAATAGCCATGTCTATTATAAAATAAATATCAAACATGTTTGTAACAATTAATTAATAGTAATATAATCAATAAACTCGATATGCTTCTGCTTGCTGCCGCCGTATTTGAACTCACAGTGGTTGTGTTCGTAGACGCTTGCGAATATGTTGACGGGCGAATGACGTCCACTGAAAAAAATGAACTTCAATATATATTAAAAGAAAAACTTATCTAGCCTTTCTATCAAAGGCAATTAAATTTCCGTTTCTTTGTTGAAAGATATGGCCTAACCAATGGCGGCGAGCCGAAAGGACGGACAGACCCTACATACCCTTACACACGCTCTCCGTGCTCAAAGCGTCGTGTCTGAGATCCCTAGCTGCCCTAGGTGCTGTTATATAGCCCGATCAGCAGAGGGCTTAGGCAGATCGGGTCGACCCGATCGCTCTAAGTCGGGAGTTGGAACCCTTAGCTCCTAAGCCTTATTACATCGCTCTTAGTGAGGGTAAGTGTCCCTTGGAATTAGGTATTGTAATACGGGGTTTACACGTTTTGGTATGAGCGATGTTGCCTGTTCGAGTGTTTAGTTATGACAGTTTGCGGATATTAAAAATATATTACTTTTTTATAATGTTCACTACTGACAATTTGTTATTTAATTATGTACTAATATCTCGCGATATTAAATATTGTACATCTATGTATGTAAGATGATTTCCTTACGTCAACATTTTACACTCTCACCTATTACTGTATCATTTCTGACGTCAGCGAATTTATCCTCTATGCTTCGAAACTCGGGTATGGTGCTAACGCAGGTGACTTCTAGTCTTCCAGTCGCGACCAGTTGTAGTTCCGACACTGTAACATAGAGGTCGCGACTACGGTTGGGTCGGCGACTTTTATGTCGGCTCGAACCTATTATGTCGTTGGATTCTTCTGATTCTTTCATTTCGGCCATCTGCAAAAGTAACATTAGTATTAAATATAATTTTTCAACCTATGAAAAACATTGTGATAAACAAGACATTTTACAAATTGACAAGGACGTTATACGGACGTCCTAAATATCAGGATTAAAACTTGTGTCTTCTTGGTGAAGGGAATTTTGTTAAATTGAAATCATTACTGTATGGTATGCAGTCTAAAGTCATTTTAATGTTGGCTACGATTTGTATACTAGGTAGTATCTATTTGACGGCTTGAAGAATTGAACGCTGAAAAAAATTCGAAATTCAAATTTAATTCTTATAGGTATATCGGAAGAATCTTACAGAGGCAGTAGGAACAGTATAGCCTATTACGATATCATCAGCTTGATATAATTTCAGGAATAGGCAACATCAATTTAGTACCATATTACAGCGATGACAACTACAATGTGCGCTGCTTAAAGAAAGTATATGAGTGCTGTACTTGGTTTTCCTTCAGACTGCACCCTGGCAGCCTTGTCGCCACATGTGACATGTGGGTCAATGCCAGTACCGGGGGTGGAGACGTGGCAGCGCTGTCCCTGGCCTCGAAGACTCTTTGTGGTCTTGGTCGTCTACCGGTTCTCTCGCTCATCGGCACCCGGTACTTGTGCGAATGGGCTGCCAGTTCGTCCATCTGGAACAATTTTTACATTTATATGAAATGGCGACAAATTGATTGATGGATGCATATATGCATGCCCATTCGTGGTAGGAATGTTCCTATGTCTCCTCTGTCGATGTCCTCCATGTGAAGGACTCAACTACGTTACTTTAACAAAGTTTTTTTTTTATTTGTAATATACATGTAGCATGTTAGTATGTGTAGAGATGGATAGACTGGACCATCGCGGTTGGAATGTGGAATTATTGAATTCATTCCACTTTCATCCTGCAGGAGTAATTCAAGAAGTCAAGTGAGCGGATTTCGGATTCTTGTTCCTTTGGTTTTGGCAATTTTTTTAAATCTCTTTAACACTTGGTGATGTCCTTGGATTCTAG
>DWME01005577.1:0-14701 GCA_018244795.1 Parelbella ahira ahira | reverse complement strand
GTCACCGTCGCCTAAGTACATGTGCAACACCCGAGACGTTGCCAATGCTTTGCCGGCTTTGAAGGAGAGCTCTTTTCACGCTTCTCTTGAAGAACCCCATATCATAACTTAAGCTTCACACTTTTAAATATCTTACTAATTTTCCCTATACCTCTACTTTAAAGTGAAAGTTGAAGGTGTATCTGGGACGTTGGGTGCTGATGGGTTGATTGGTAGTAAATACCATTTGGCATTAAGTTTGCACTAGTTAATTAGTATGGATAAAATAACTGTTTAATAGTGCGAATGCAACACTCCTCTGCCTACCTTCGGGAAAATTACAACCGTGATGTTATGTAAAAGCACTCGATAGTAAAGTCACACAATGTAGTGTTCCGATCTGGTCGAGTATTGGCACACGTAGCCCGGTCCGTGTGGCCCGTAAAACAGAATTGGACCGGTAGCTCCGCTGAGCCATCGCGTTTTGAATGTTCTCTGTTTATCACTAGTGGATAAAATAACTGTAGGTATATTCTACATACTCAGTATTTTGATTATAAACTTTGCCTACTTAAATCCTAATGTAACTGAAATTTTGTTTTCGTTTGTGACCGTTTTTAAAAACTTAAAAAAACTTAACATCACGCTTGTGATCCCAGAATGGGTAAGCAGAGGAGCATAGTACACGGCACGTTTAAAGTACTGCGACTAGTGATCGAGAGGTTGTGGATTTGAATACAACTATAGGATTTTTCCAACTCAGTTTTTCTAGTAAGTACAAATCTGTAACAGTATTTCAGAGTCTAAATATGTGCCCAGTTTATGACAATAGGCTCACCACCTAAACGGACGGTAAACGTAAATGGTGAAACGTGGGATTGTTGTACACACCTCTATCTACCGCTTCGGGGATTCTAAGCGTGATGTTATGTTTTTCATTAATAAAAAACAATGGTCATTATTTAATATGAACTACATTAGTTTTAAAAGCCCCCAGAGACGCATAACAAATCTCCGATTGTTACTTGTCTGTTATACAATCACCTAATCCTTTGTCTGATTTATAACCAACGAGTACAATCGTATCGAGCGGATCAATCAGTAATTAAAACCGCGCATGGTACAGGCGCGAGCTAAAGTGCTAATCCAAGTAAATCTCCGAGGACAAACACGCAGACAAACAACGTCGGGTGGCCGCCACGCGTCCCCACGCGCTGCCACGTGCCCGCCTATTACATTCACATTAAGGAGATACTTCCTCTATTACTGGCCAGTTATCCTGTTATCAACGCCATCAGTTCATCCCGGATTAAAGACGCGTCTGGGAACAAAATGTTCCGCGGGTAGTTTTGCTGGCTCGACGGGAAGAATTCTTGACGTTATATTTTATTTCGAAGATACTTTCTTAAACTATACGACTTTACTACACTGGTTGATCTTATAAGAATATTCGCCAAAGCGCTTAACAACACCCAAAGAAATGGTAATAAAGAATTCATCGGTTACACACAACATTGTAGACGTTACTCTCAAATCAAGAATATACCTTACAGGAAGATTACGTCGGAAATTTATAATTTTGAAAAATATACCGAGTGCCATTCGGACAGCAATAAAACAAAAGTCACAACATCACTTTAATAAGAAACATTGCTTTCAAAGCCTGACACCATCAAATTACAACAGACGGAGGGGAGGACTCACTTAAATATGAATCATTTCATTATAATGCCGTATTCAATCCGAGTAAACCTCACTTCATGTTGTTATTACAACAAGGGGAGCGTACAAACATAAAAATGTATTATAGGCGCTATAAGCCCCGTGGAGACGATAACTGACACTTAATACCATAGAGCGTGACCGCATTACACTGTGATCTATGGTCCGCGGGGCTGCGTGCGCAATTTTATCTATGAATCGCTTCTGTGTATCTGTCAAAAAATGGAGGGAAATGCAAGCTTTGCTTGCGCGAGTGTATCTTGATTTGCGTTACAGCATTTAATTCTTTATTTAACTGATCATAGGGTACATTCTCGATTGAAACGTGAATATTTATTGTAGGTGCATCTATATACAAAGAGAGTATCAAGTAAAGAGGATACAGGACTGAAAATGGCGTGCACAGACCTTGTGCATTTAGTTCGCGTGGGGAGAGGTTTATGGGAAAAGCAAATTCGGCACGTGCCAAGCGATGGAATTAGCCCTAATACTTGCATTAATAAAGTGTGAAATTGGTACCGGTGGGCCGTGTTTGTTATAATTTCGTATTAGCTTTTTTAGCGGTTCCCCCGCCGACTGCAGCCAAATTGGAAAATTAGACCGCTAAAAACCGACAGAAAGACCAAGATGAAAGGACTTAAAATGCACTTGGAGTTGTTTATTACTATTATTTGAAGCTCAGTTGCTTTTAAAATACTTTTGATATTGCCTTTGTTTATTTAAAATATGTTTTTCTAATTCAAACAACAAAGAGGGTTTACTCGCGAAATTTGTAATCATCCAAATTAACTTATTAATAACGCATATTAAAAAAGCTGATACGGAATTTTTTACAGGCTTATACAATTACAGTTATAAATTACCCATTGAAAAACGGTTTGGAAAATAATATTAGATACTGTTCATTCAAACAAGTTTTTAAATTTCTAAAACTTTATTTTCCACGTCATTCTTTCAACTGAAGTATCATTTTATTACTAACAGATACAGATTAGGCATATTTATGAATTATAAAAACAGAAGTCTCTTAAATCCTATTTCTGTGTACATCTATCCCGGCCATATACTATCGTCAGATTCACTCTGTACCTATGTTGAATTCTATCAGCGAGATATATACAAAAAGTAACCATTTCTTTTCTGTATATAGTAAATAATTACACCGCAAGGGCTACGGAGCGTGACGTTGGGCCGCACAGGTACCTACAATAAAAGGTACATGCCCTATTTAATTCCAGCGTGGTTTTACGGTCACAGAGTTTTATTGATTGCCCAGGCCAGTCAAGCGCAACGCACCAGGCTGGATAAACAAGGGCTAAAAAAATAAAAATAAAGATGGCGACCGAGCCCCGCCCCCCGCCGCGCCGCGAGCTACCGTTTCCAAATGTCATTCCCCGCTGTCCTAACATAACTGTTGCGTGAGCGGTAATGAGATGGGCCTGCGACGTCGGTGAACAAATCGATTCTCAAGATATCTCCTTAAATATTCTACTAATTAGATGAAAATTAGGGGTAGAATGTAATGAATGCAACATCAAGTTGTAAGCATTATGTACATATGTAATCAACATCATCAGCCAACTCAAGTCCACTGTTGGACAGGCCTCTCCAACAGGACACCACTAGGATCTATCTTCAGCCATTCGTATCCAACCGGTGAGAATAGAATAACGTAATAATATGTCGTATATAGGTGATAATTGCAATTAAATGTGTGTCTTGTTTCTTTTCTTTATACCTATATATTGTTTTTCATCTTCAAAAAAGATAAACAAAGGAGAACATTGACGCGTTTAATATAGGGGAAGCTGAATAATAGTAAAATTAAGATTTCTAATCACCGATATATACACAGTGGCATTTTTACACTATCTTTAATGTTCTATCGTCATCACGTCAGCCCTTTGTGTTCCACTGCTGGACATAGGCCTTTCCCAGGTTGTGCCAGAACACTCGATCCTCCGCAGATCTCATCCAGCCACTACCAGCAGCCTTCTTAAGATCATCGGCCCAACGGGCCATAATAATATATTATAGTTCTATACTTTTTACTAAGTGTTTTGGCCATTTGTGTAAATATCCTGGACTCCTTTTCATATAACAAACAATGTTGGAAGTGAGGTTAAGACAAAACGGACTTATTAAAAATCCTACGTATTTGCTCACTTCTTCGTCATTAATTTTCTGTATCCTTTTCGTTGATACCTCTTCGGTATATTGCATGACATTATGAACATTCTGTTTTATCGATACAACATTAAATCAATATAATAAATCGATGAAACAACCGCCGACATCCCTAATGCCCTTCAATTTTTCACAGCTCAGAACGGAACCGCGCTAACCGGAGCGGTGAGTCGTCGTAAAAATTTTTGTTTTTTCAGTCAATCGTCTTTCAATTCGATCTTTGGTGATATCGGAATCGAGTTATTCAATTTCGTTGCCCATTCCCATCGGTCGTGGTGCGATCATTTCCGTTTAAAAGCTTCTTTAGGTTTTTTATCGACTCATTTCTATTTCTGTCGACACCGCGACCGATTGGACACGCGCATTCCTAACGTTTTCATTGAAATGGTATGTTTTATAGAATTTTTCTTGTAACGCTACGCGTCAGGTGCTACTGACGGTTTCACTCAGTAGAGTCCATCGTTGCTGAAATACAAAACCGTATCATATTTTTTGCTACCACAAAATCAGTATCGTACTTTAATTAAATTATAATTGCTGTGACGTGGAGGCAGTTTGAAAAGAGCACTTCCTTAATAAAACTACAGCACTTAGCAGGTGTTGGACAGCCCAGTAAAACACCATCTAATGGTGTCGCCCATTATTTATTTCAAGTAAGTATTCAAACAATTTGACTGCTCCGTTGGTTGAATAGTTGCAAGCGCGACTGCTGACCGAAAGGTCCTGAATTCAAACCCCGGGTGACCTGTAATCCCACACGGAGTAGGTAGAAAAGTGTACTACATTTCCACATTTCACTAGTTGCGTTTATGTCTCACAATGGAGTAGATGGCGAGTCTATTGCTATACAGCGAGCACAGATCCATACTCCGAGCCGTTAATATAAATTTCTACTAGAAAATCTAAATTAGAAAAATCCAATAGCACCTGACCACAAAAAAACAAATAACTGCTAAATAACAAGCCGCATTAAACCGTTAAGTGATAAAAATTTAAGGATTATATCATTAATGCATACAATTAGAGCAAATTAATGGACTCCCCGAGGTCTGGACGATGTTTAACACAGCGTCATTGGGTCTGGGGCGCGAGGAAGTTGATTGCGGCCGACGTCCCGCGGCGTCTGGCCTTTCGCGGGGTACAAGATGAGAAATAACTTGTTGTCCTTTTAAACCACGGTGTCGTTGATGTTCATCGATACAGGATAGCCCTTCTCTAATTCAACAGTAATGTGTTGTAGTTCTAATTATTAATAAATATATTTTGTTTTCCTCATTGGTCAAATGATTACAAGCAAGATTGCTAATTGAGAGGTCCTGGGCTCGATCTATACTATAGATCGAGCCCAGGACCTCTCAATTATACTTTGCCCTTCCTATAGATTCTATAGGAAGGGCAAAGTATAATTGGGTTTCACTAATTCGAAATTCCCAGTAGTAATGTGCCGTTAGGATTTATAAACTGTAAGCTCACTCACTATTCCATATTAGGACGTATAACATATCAAGTGAAACGTGGAACTGTACTCCATTCCTCTGCGTCCCCTTTTGGGGAACATAGGGGTAATGTTAATAAATATTTTTGTTAATCTTCCACTTGTATCTTAGATTACACGAGGTACTAGTCACTTTACATGATGGTAAATGGTGGTGTAAAACTCATCACTTGAGACAAAATGCTTCATTACTATTATCAATTCGCTATCTTAGTTCATTGCTGGATATAGGTATCCACCTTGATTTCTACCCGTCCCTAAATATATTGTTCATCATCACCAGCCCGTCATCGTCCACCGCTGGATATAGGCCTCGGTAATACCACAAACATATTCTTAACTATATTTCAAACCAGGTTTCTATCCCAATGTTTTATTTCAATCATGGTCACCTCACATATCGTTTTCGAATGCCTCGATGTCTCTCCACAAACCAACAAATTGATTTCAAATTTATTTGTCCATATCGAATCTCATTTTGTGGATAGATGACAAGACCAATTCTAGCAGTTCCAATAATCTGAAGAATGAGATTGGTATTTTTTTTTTGTATTTTGGTGTATGGTATCGATCCCAGTATGAAAAGACATTTTTTCATTCCGTTCGTTACAAAAATAAAACTCGAGTATATTCAGTTATTCCAATATACATGATTCATATCTTTTCTTTTTCATCTTCATATCTTTTATATAATTTTGTTTTTGTGATTGGGTGCGAATAGCTAAGGATCGAGCTCAGTGGCGTGCTTTTGGAGAGGCCTATGTCCAGCAGTGGACGGCAGTAGGCCGATGATGATATATTTAGAATTATATTGCATGTCTATACCTTTATATCATATACGTATATTCTTGTGAGTACGTCTTGTTCACAATATTGAATAGTCTCTAATATTATTGACTGTGAATTAAATTTAAATATTTTCTTCAAGAGTAACTAATAGATAATACTCGTAGAGACTAATTAATTAAAGAGAGACAATATGAAAGAGGATGATGGATTAGCAGCGTAGACTCGTGCCAACTTAATAATCTCTGGTTACAAAACGTGTAAATTAAAAAACCTTTTGAAACGGCACGTAAGAACCACAATTTTGTATGATATAGAATTAAATTAACAGAACAACATGTATTTTAATAAACCATAGCCAATAACTATTCTAATTGAAATAAAATATGTATTGCTTTTCCCAACCCCTAGTAGAAGAATACATTAGTAAAAATGATCCTACAAGTCGCTGATTCCACCCAAACGTAACAAACATTGATACACATAATATTATCAAGAGAAGTGCAATCAATGAATGAATCGGTACAATCAAAGGGCAGGAGCCGGCCACAAGCCAGTAGAACGGAAGCATGCAGGTCGTGACATCATGCTAAATAGGGCATCTATTAGATAAACACGTTACATTTATCATAATAACTCTGTCACCCCTATTACAATGTGGGAAGGTTGATAATGTAGCAAATTAATTACAGAAGCCATTTCGCGGTCCCTTCAATAGACAGATAGTTCGCATATCAATAAAGTTACGACGGTGCGGCGACTTTGTGTTGATTTTATTTTTGTTGTTTTGATCAATGAAATTGCTTGTGAGATATTTTATGTGAAACTTCTTCTTTGTGTTTCAATGTGCAATAGAACATATTTTATTGTATTGAGTAGGTAATGTGTGCAGAGCGGTATTTGTTGAAAACTTCTGGCTATATTTTAATGGCAAGTGGCTTACATTTTCTATTGTAAAATTGCTACAATACTATCATGCCTAAGTACATAGGTAGGTACAACTTAGTTCATTGTTTTTACTGTTAACATTTCTTAAATAAACACCTAAACCATGACTAAATGATGTAACTGTAGGTTTAACTCACGAATGTTATTTCGGGATAGCCTAGTCATTTGGGATCTACCATTGGCCCTTCTTTTGAGCTATCACCGAGTTTGGCGGATAAATTTAAAATTTTGCCTTTAGAAATATGTTGAAAACGGCGAAATTAACATACAATTTCGTCTAGCCAGACTCAGATCGTCAGATAACTCGATAAACTTGTTGCATGATCGATTGTCTGTATCGATTTTATCTGGAAAAAGCTATAGACGGTAGCGGGGACTCATTAATCAAACGTTAATTAACACACACGTAAAACACATTCGCACTCCCTCTCAATTAACGGCAAGATCTATAAAGATAATATGCAGATTTTCGAGGCCACGACCATTCTTTATGTTTATCTTCCATCTCTTTTTACAATAAGCTACAATATAGCCTTGTCTCGTTCTACCACATATATATTTAGCAATTGCCTGCAACCATATTTAGCTTGTTTTGACGTGTACTTTCCATCTCTTTCATGCTTAATACGTTAAATGTATTTTCCGTCTTCTTTTCAATAATTCAAGACGCACAAAATAAATAAAATATGTTATTCTCCGGTTGTTTATTATACGTGAAGTTAGCGTTGTTATTTTTGGCGGGAATTAATCGAATTGTCATCTTATTGTTTTTTTTTCTGCGGTACAATTGTGAAAGAGCAGCTCGTCGTTAACTACCAGGTAGTATGTAATTGTTTCATTATTTAACACTTCCAAGTTGTTAATGAAAATACTTATTTCATAGCCTTGGGTGTTTCATAACGAGATTGTTTTTGTTTTTAACACACAGTTAAAAGAGAAGGGATATTTATTGTTTGCGATGATCATCACCATACATTTTTAAAACATTATGATATTATATGCCTCGCTGTTTAGAAGCCCAACAGCTGAGCGAGAGGGCCGGGATTCAATCCCAGACAAAATATAATTGGGTTTGTCTAACTTGAACCTTATTGTACATAATAGTAGCTCGGAGTCTAGATTGACAACTGATATATGGCGATAAACTCACCGCCTATTCCATGGGACATAATATGTACATACTTATAACATAACTCGTGAAAAGTGTTCTTGCCACCCTCCTCTGCCAATCCCTTCGGCGAATACAGTAGATATAACATAGTTTAATATTAATGTATCTACAATAACAGTGTACAACGGATGTACCATGCACTATGACCGCGTGCAACAGCTGATAACCTTTGCAACAACATTCAACACTCGAATTATGATAACGCACCCGCGGCTCCTTCGACGACACTGACACTAAGTACGATGTGAGATGGTGGCATATAATAAAAGAATTATTTTTCATTTCAATTATTAAAAAATATACTAATTATTATTTTTTTATTTTTGTTTCTCCCATTGGTGCGAAGACATTTCAGTCATACGACTACCACGTGTATCCCAAAAATTAGTGAGGCAGATCCGTATTATTATTTTTTTGTTACATTGTAACGTCAGGTGTCTTGAAGGGTGGGCAGAGAGGACCGAGGGCCAATAATATCTCTATCCTTGCAGACCTGACGTGCTTCTACATTTATTACGCTCCATCAGCCCCAGCCCCAACGCCCCATTAGCGAGTAAAAAAGTACGTAACATCACGCCTGCAATCTTCGAAGGAGTAGGTAGAAAAGTGTACTACTCTCCCACGGTCCCTAGCTACGTTTACGTCCCACCATGGAATAGGCGGTAAACCTAAATATTTGTATGATATTACAAAATTTGTTAAATTATTTTAATGAGCACACAATTAGACGTAGGGTACATCTATAGGAAAATGTGTTGTTATACCGGGCACAGATCCAGACTCTGAGGTACTATTAGCACTCAAAGACGCTTATAACGTAATGCATAAAACCATTCCGATAAGTTTAATTGGCCAATAAAGCAGAACAGAATCACCACGATCAGCGGCCGATAGCTCGGGTAATTATTATTGTCGCTCATTGAATACCGATACGATATCGCCCATTCAAACTAGCGCTTCGCTCATTCACACTATTACACAAATAATCATTACACCCTCTCGCCTGCTCCCTTACGATATAGGCAGGGCACACTGGGTGCCGAAAATTTCTATCCTTATAGAACTATGTATGATTTCCACATTCATCAGTGTATGCGCACGCCAGTTTCGGAGACTTTTAACATCCTGAAAGCAATGGCAATACGAAACTCAACTTGAACTAGATCAGGGCGACAGCATAGTCTGTCTGTCTGTGTGTCTGTCTGTTTAAACTTATCTCTAAAAAATGCGGACTTTTTTTTATTCATTGTATCCACTGTAAGAGTAGGTAGGTACTTCACTGTTCGGAATAAACTTGTTTAATGCGATTAAAACAAAAGTATCGTGTGAGGGGTCGAGCAAAGCAGTAATAATGATTATTTTAAATTTTTTTTTTTGGTCTGTCTGTATATTATTATCACCAAAACCTAACGCTAAGAATATTAGGTAGGTACCTATTATCTACACATCAATTCTGATCATTACATATGATAAAGGGTTTAAGGATTTATTTGAGTACATATGACAAGAGAGAAATTATGAAATTAGATCATTGTATATAAACTAACATAGAGTATGTACTTTGATTGATGTTCTAACTAAAGTTGATATTAAATTTAAGCGCCTATGATTTAATCCAGAGCGTAATTTTCATAAATCGCAATTTTTTAAATTAACTTTTCGTGTGGCGTAACAACTAGTAGGTATTCAATTATATGAAAACATCTTTTTATGGACAATCAGTCACTTTTTACCTGACAATCAGTAACGAGTGAATATAGTTTGGTACTAGGTAAATTATTTATTAGATATGTTTTATTGACTGGGCTTTTAAGGGTTCTAAGACCCATCTTTGCAGCTAAAGGAAACCTCCCTTGCCCGTGGTGGTGCTGTAGAGTAGAGGTGGTTCTGACAACGGGCTGATGCGGTATAGCGCAGCCTCTGCGATTCCCAATACGTCAGCATGGGGATTACAAACAAAAATCATCAGTAAAAGCCTTTGAATAGCAGTGGCTTGAGGGTTGAGACACGCTGATAGAGATACCATTATTCCAACATTGCTAGCAGAGACGAACTAATAATCTGACGTTTGTGGAGCGACTTATTTAAAATGTAATCCCGCGGGATCGCCATAAAGTCGATTTGGCCGCCATTATTTTTCACTATAGCGGGATATCGCACTATCTCTCGGCCGGCTGTATAAATCGCGACCGTCCATGGCCCGCCTCGAGCGCTTTGATCTGGCGCGCTCGCTGAAGTTATGTGTCCCCAGTGACTGGTGTTCTCTCGCAACGTCCCACCCTGATACATGTGTTCTACTCACTTGCGTCAGTAGTCCAGGTTTTATGGCGTTATCATAAATCCTGCCCATCATTGCACAGTTATCGTCGAATTCCTTTTAAAAATCGAACAATGTCTTAGTACAGAATAAGAGCTAAGAAAAGCTAAAATTAAAATATAGAATAAAATAAATGAATTACGTTTGACAAATTATTAGGTATGTGCTAATAGAAGTCATTTTTGAACTCGAAAGTTTTTTTAAATTTCGAACATATTTTTTTTGCTTTTACCATTCTCACGTCGATGAGACAGGGTCAGATTTAAAATGTTTGAAAAAGGGACAACTTCTAAAGTTTAAAAACCTAGTCAATAAACGTAGAAATATTACTACAAAAAGTCTTTAATGCGTTCGGATACGTTGACCAAATAAAAAGTGTAACTGCATACGACTGGAGATTAGAAAAGATCACAAGACAATAGTCGTCGTTCCCAGCCGAGCAATAGACTACACGGAGCTCAGAGCTCGCGAGGCGCAATAATTCACGGAATTGCCGAAATGTACCTCCGAATGGCCCATAAAGATGATTCATAGCGTCGAAATACACCAATAGTTTAGCCAATAGTATAATATTAGCGAATATACCACTCAGAAAATAAGACATCCTTATTGTATATTGCAGAGAACGCAAACTGTATAGAAATGTTTTAAGCGAATTTCATCATCATCGTCATCATCACCACCATCATCGACTGTTTTACTTAACATCATAAAATGTCGTTCTTGTATGTGTCCCAGAACGTACACCGAATAGAAATACTTAACGAACGTTTTTTATTTTTCCAAGCGGTTACTCTTTCCTAAAGTCAGCGTTCGTTACACTAGTAATGGTAACACCATTGATAACTTAACCAACACGTATGTTACCCATATCCCATTATCCCTCTTATGCTGCTTATTTATTAATTTTCTTAATGAGAAAAATTAACAGAAATACGAGGGTAAATGCCATTAAATTAAATATCAATTAAATTTTAAAAAAGGTTGTTATTTCTTTCTCTTATTACGATAAAATCTACAATATTCAATTATTAGATACAATCAATAATGAAAATGACATTCGCCTACCTGACACATAAAACAACGTATTTTTTTCGACCCTTTTATGATAACAGTAATTTAACTAAAACAACATTTATTTATGCAAAGTTACAATTTTAACATGTGAAAAACATCATGCCATTTCTATTAGATATTAGTCTATGGCACTTCTGATATTGGGACGATTTATTAATTCACAAAATGGCCGATTGATGCAAATATGTTTTGGCTGCAGTGATTCTTGGCGCCGGGCACAGCTTTATCTATATTCAGTATATTAAACCGCGTCATAGTATGAAATAAACAAATTAATTTATACAAATATATATATATGCGTGTGCACTCTTAGACTCATGTTTATATTCGTAACAATTGTTATCACGATTTGCACCATGCGTAACAATTTGAGGATTTGTTTATACCTGGATCGGTTATATTTATATAATTATATATAATTGTTTCTTGGTATATCAAGACATTAAACCTTTTTTGGTTGGATGTTAACAAAAATATATTAAAGTTACTTGAATTTTTCAGAAGTAGGTATAGTCTTCTTATTATTAGTCATGTAAAATAAACACAAAAAAGATATACATGAATGTTTAATCTGATGTCTTATTGTATATTCTAATTTCAACAAATACAATAAGTATCTATTTACAATACATTCCTTAACCGTTACAGAAAATCATATCAATATTAAAACGCATATTTTTAACAACCACCTGCGCATCCGGTTTTGAACCCAAAACCCTGTAATACGAAGTTAAACGCTAAGCTACTAGGCTACCACTGGCACAATAACAAATATATTAATAGAATGAAACGAACGCTTAAAAGTAAAGTCGAGATAAAAGCATGCAGCGACGCTGTGACAACCAAAACAAGCGCGGGTCAAACGCGCTGATAAAAAACGTGTATTAATTTGCTGGACATTTAATGGCTGATGGATAAACTGTGACAACACTGAATTATCTCAGCATTTCATATTCAACATATTTTAGTTTATATATAAATTATTTTGGTCATAACTTATCAAATAATGTGTCAGGTCTGTGAGGATAGAGACAGATATTTGGTGGTGGGTGTTGTCTGCCTTTCGTGTTCGGGACATGGTGTGATGATTTAATGTCAATAATAATAAAGGGCAAAATAAAACAATGACTATATATGTATACAACGTATATATAAGTAAGGAAAAATCTATATACCTACCCATTTTTGAGCATGTAGCATAATACAGAGATGTGTGAGATTTATTGTAGTTAAAATGTGTGTACTTGTACAGAGAAGTAATTAAAAAATGAAAATAAATGAAATAGAACATTATTTGCTTATAAATTAAATTATGCTTTAAATTTTTCCATTCGACGTAAACTTAACTGGTGACCCGTGGGAGTTTACTACACCCTTCTGCCTACCCCTTCGGGGATTATAGGCCTGATGTTACGTTTTTTTTATAAATTGCTTATAATTAATCATAATGTCAATGTCAAATATATTTATTTATAATCTATGTTCAAACAGTGGCCCAAAGAACAGAATATGCTCTGACGTAAAATCTTTAAAAACGTTTAACTTTAAATATTTAATTAATTACCTTTCGGCAATTGCTTGACCATTAATATTTAGTAAATTCGCCGAAGATTCCATATTGAATGTTCTTGTGGTATTTTTAATCTTTATATAATCAATTGTCAGACAATCAGACGATTTCATAATTCGTATTTTGAAAGTCAGTCGAAAACTTTAATTTCAGTGTCTAATGAAAACTTCAATTTCAATATCTATATAGACAGACTTGCCGTTGTTCTTAAACATACATAATTATATTGATACACTGTTCTTTTTCTAGCGTTCATATAAACACGATCTACGTACGATAATTATGAAAACACACTCGACGATAGTAAAGTAGCTGTGCTGTACACTAAAACTGTTTGTTCTGAGATACGGAGGTTATCAAAGTACGTACATACAATAAATTATTACTGTTCTTCTTTATGTTTAAACCAACCGCCGCCGATAACGATAGTTATTGAATATTAATATCGCTTTCGACGCAATTAAAAATGAGGTTGAGACAGTTTTTTGAGTGTGATATGCGCCATCCGTTTATTTATAGTCGTAAGATTGTGACGTATATGAAGATTGTCATTAACGTAATAGAAGAACAGAAGTTATCTCCGTCTCCAGGCTGGACAATGGCGTTGGGGATCCCAGAGCACAGCCTCTCGCACCGCCTACGCTGCTGCCTGCCGGCATCCAGGGCCTGTAGCTCTGACTACGCTGCGCTATGGCACGACCTGTCGTTATTTCTTAATAACAGTAACATTATCCAATATGACAATTTCCTGCTTAGATCGTTTAAAGAACGGCGTCAGAATGACGGCGAAGCATCATAAACATGATGAGTTTATTTCACACTTATTAATGTTCAGTATATCTGCGCTTGATCGATTGCACAACATCGTCAGTCATTCATCGCTGGAGTAAAAGAAACAGGAATATATATTTTGTCCATAGACAATTTTAGATTCCATCGCATGTCTCATTGTGCCCATATGAAAAGAGAAGAGATGGTTTACATAGCTTTATCTGACTGTAAAGTGACAATAAAATATCTATATAACACATAATGATAATGTATAATGAATGCTTCGTTGATGTAGTGGTTGCAGACACGAGTGCTGAACAAGAAGTCCTGGGTTGAATACGCGAGGCATGCTATCTACCTATTGTTAGGATTTTTGCTTGGTTGGGAACCGCAGAGCGCAGCATCTTGCAGCGTACATATACCTATATTTACATATATATTTACAAACGTATGTATATTTGTACACGTGAATATTTGTACTTACATACGTAGCTGGTAAGCATTGCTTCGCAGAATATTATTCTCGTCGTAACTTTTAATTTCCAGGCTCCGTTCGGGAGGAGTGCGCTAAACAAGATGTCTACGCGTCGTGATTTGTGGCCTTTGTTACAACGTTGCGCCACTGACGGCGCTGCTCGGCCGCGGACAGCGCAATCTTGAAATATGAATACATAAAGA
>DWME01005576.1:0-14702 GCA_018244795.1 Parelbella ahira ahira | reverse complement strand
CCCGGCAGGCGGTGTCATTTTCTAGCATAAATTTTGTAAGGAGTCGTCGTTAAGAAACTTGCTCGACTTGACATGGGTCGCCGGAGCTCGCTTCATTTACTTTCCTAAGAGATTCTCCCGATTTTTTTACTTTATATTCCAAGTTGTGATAGTTTATATGAGAATTTCATTTTCTTTTTCCCTCTCAGTGTCATTGTTACGTATATGAATATATTTTTTATTCGGATATATGAAGATGAAACGTGGAATTTCAGGTTTAAAATTCTTTATTTTCGTTAAGTCTAACATCACGCATGTAATCCGCGAAGGGGTAGGCAAAAGAGCGTAGAACACTCCTACGTTTACGTACCACCATTAATTAGGGGTTGACCCTATCGATACAAAAGGGGCAAAAATCAAAACTCCGAGCCACTAATAGGAGTTCAAATAGTAAAGTACATACATACGTACATATACATATGGTGGCTACATTTATTTATTTCCAGAAAATAAAAACATTTATCATTATAAACGATGATTTGCTAAATTCATAGTAATGATGGTTATCTAGAAATCAATCATTTAAAAATTTGTTTGCTAAAGTAATAAAAATAATTATGTTCTAATCAAATGAAACAATCATTTGGAATTCATTAATTGAAGTTGCAATAATAATAGCGTAATGACTAACAAATGATTGTTCAAATTCTATGCTATGTAGAGTTTGCGGTACTCGCTTTTGTGTGCTTATTGCTACCAGTCAATTGCAAGGTCATTTGTTGATAATAGTAACAATGATGTAATAACTAGCAAATGAGTACACAAACCTTAGTTAAATAGAGTTGTCGATAAAAGTATTGGCGGTCAATTGGAAGGTGCAAACGTCTCTTTTTGTAGTATTTTTCAAGCTACGGCGAGGACGTTTTGAAAACAGAATCGTTTAAAATAATTGTAATGCCTGTCTCATAGATTTTAAGGCGTTACACAGTTCTTATTAAAAAATGCTGTTTCGGGTATGGTTAAACCTTTTCATTATGAGAGCTGTGTCCAGTAGTGTCCAATTCATGTAGATCATCGGCTATATAGTGCTGTGGCATAGGCTGTCCTTATTTTGGGCTGGTACGTTCGCCGGAGAATCGCACTAAGATATAATTATCGTTAGGTACTATATACGGATACTATGAACACGACCTGTATTATTGTTCTACATTGTGGCTTAGAGACGCTGTATATAGTTACCGTTAGCACGCAGACCAAGTTGCGGGCGGAAGGCTGATTAGGAGGTGTACAAATTGGATTAACAATTGAACAATTAGGTAGATTACAATTCGTGGCACCTCACTGTTGACGGATTAAAGCCGCCCAATGAATTCTTAGTTACTTACGCGTAGTTACCTGATCTAAGAGAGATTAATAGCTGTTCTGCTGTCAATTAGCAGAACTGGCAATTATGTCTTCCGACTCGAAAGTGTGGTAGTTAGATTTGATAAGGTGTGACACGTTCTAGTCTTTTCCTTGGGAGTTCTGTTGAATGAGTGAACAAATGTCTAGATGAATGATTGAAAGGTGAATGATTGAACGAATGAAAAATTTAATTTATTAAATTGTATATGCGTGCGGATCTTATATGTTTTTCACATATTCAGAATACACTTTATGATTGTAGAAGAGGTTGCTTTAAACGATCGTCAATTGTTCGTGAATTTCGATAAAGGTATGACGGGTACATACATAATTTATTTTGTTTCATACTTTTCTTTTTTATAAAGTCATGTTAGTCATAATATTTCATGTTTCATATTCATTGTGAATGCGTATTGTTAGGGAGGCAATTCGGAATATGTACAGCCAGTATTGAAACATACCTAACGGTTATAATATACAGGACCAGAATATATAGAAACGGTATAACAATATTATCAGACGTATGTATATTCGTTCGTTTAAAGTTGTCATCGACATTTGTGAAAAAATTACAATTTAAAAAGAACTTCAATTGCTGCCACATTGTTGTAAGCTCGTAATTAGAGGTGTCTGTCTGTGTCAAGTTGATCCTGAGGACCAATTATAATGAAAACTTGTATGACATGTAAAACGAACAATAGCTTATGCGGTGCGTTGTTTTTCGCTCCACAGTTTTATGTTTACTGAATTTTAATAAAAAAAAACCCATGTTGTTCCTGTGTCTAATTTATTGTATTTTTTTTTTGTATTTTAAAGGGGTCCTTTTTCTCTTTGTTAACTCTCTATTCGATCGTTTTACGGTTCCCATATATTGGTCCGATTGGACAAATGATTATTCAATCAGACTGATGCTACTGGGGGTCGAGAAGTCGATTCTCAACCAGAACTAATATTGCGCCATGAGCACAAATTCTTGTTTTTTATCTGGGTTTAATAAAAAGTGCCTAACATGACGTCTGTGCATTTATTTTTATATGTAGGTGTAAGTACACAAGACGTTACCATTTCCTAGGCTCTGCCTACTTTGGGACCAGATAGCCGTGTGTAGAGGTATACGAAGACATTTATTTATACAAGTATTCTATACACACAAAGACAGAACAAGTCTCTGTTTTCTTCATGCGAATATTGGTTCCGACTGGGATTCGAATCCATACACCTGACTCGGATTGACACCCATAAGACCAACGTAGGATCCGTCAACAATATACAATAACTGAATATTTGATTTGTATTATTCGCGTAAATATTGTTTACTCTATAATGTAATATATTACAACATATTAGTCTTGATTAACAAATTAAAACCGGACTCTACATTGCCTTTATGAGAGAGAAACCCTGCAGAGGAGCATCTGCAAACAACTCTTGTATTCAGTGCACACCCCCAGTAGTGGGAGTATATAACAACAAGGAATTCGCTAACAGTAATATACAGAACAATTAACACGCCTCGCGTCCGGCGCGGCGCGAATCTTGTTCTAAGTAAACTGTTGTTTGCGCTTCTTTTGTTCTGTGGTCCTTTAATGAATTATTTATTCGTTCCTCTTATTTAATTTATGTTTGAAGTTGTTTTAATTGCATTTGATACATTTGTTCAGTTATATTAGGCCAGTTTATTAAAAGGTTCCTGAATTTTTATCTACATATATTATTAGAAAAAGTGTCATTTTACTGGAATTTTACTTCTGAGAGAATACCCATATCTGATACGAGAACGATAAAAAAGATGATAAATGATGAAAATAAATAAGGGACATTTCACATCTATTCCTTTATCAATGCATAAAGGGTTGAGAAAACGTAAGAAGAGTGAGAAGATAATAGAAATCACGGCTCCCTTCCCAAACCGGAAGACAGCGGATGTCGAACACACACGACGGCGAAGCCACTTGAGTGTTAATAGAAATTCAGTAATGTGATGTGTATGTATGTAGTCCAAGTGTGTAGAAATATATATATATGTATGTAGATGTAATAATAATCTTTGTAGAACCACACATCAGGTCTGTAAGTATAGACATGTTTGTCAGCCGGTGGTCTCTGCCTACTGTGCCAGCTGCAGCGACCCAGCGTGAAGATATAATAATATCAGTAATGCAAGTATGACTGTAATAATACCTGACAGCAACATTAATATGGGATGGTTAAATATTATTAGATTTTTTGACACCGAGACATCAAGACTCATTGAAAAGTACCATTTATATATTAGTCAAGTCATTTTATATATTATTGTTACTTTATTTATACAGGATAAAAGAACAGGTCTACTGCGTTTAGTCACATCGGACTCTTTATTAACCTCGATTTATACTTACCAAGAAATAGTTTGTCAGTTGATTGTTAGTTAGTGTGTTAGTTGCTTAGTTAGGTTGGTTGCATAGAGGTGTAAGTGTTTACAGCCATACTTGCAGCTACGCGATGTTACCATTAGACAAATTATAAATTGCGCTCGATTAGGAACACGACCCATTCCAATATGGCCCGTAATTTATCGGTGAAAGAAAAATCGATGCTATTGCATTGACGATGGCGAGATATTTGTTTGTGTTCGGGAACAATTGGAAAATGCCACTAAACGATTTTAGAGGTTTTTGTGGTTTTCATTGACATTTAGGAAACATATTTGTGTGATGGGGAAAAGTATTCGATTGGGTTGGTGTTATGTATCCATCTATTCGCTTCTATAAACCCACTGCTGCACATAAAACTTTCCTAATCGGTACCGTCCCACTCGCTCCACCTTCTATATACGAGTATAATATATGTATCTACAAAACATGTATTTTTATCAGCTGACTAGTGACCATAGTTCTGACTCTACCTCTTATTTGAGATCAGATGGCTGTCTATGTGTTCTTTCGATATATTATAACTAGACAGATACATGTATACATCATCAGTCTGTCTAAGACCACTGTTGGACACAGACGTTTAAAAAGGGAGTTTTTCCCATCATCCCGACGCTGAGAATACGGGTTGGAGATCGCCCAGCACGACTTCTCGCACTGCCTACGTTTTGAATACTAAATTTATATTTGTTGTTTTTTTATTTCGTATGAAACTAAGTAAATGTGGCATGTTGTGTGGAATGAAACTAAGTAAAAACTGTCCTAGATTTACGAATATCAGGCGGAAGTGTATTTCACAGCCTACTGCGCGTACTGTGGTGCAGGAAATTTAAAAGAAGACCGGAAGGAGTTTCATCAGCGATAGCATAGGAGATGTACAAGATGGTATACATCAAGTTGGAATATTGGAAGCCGTTTGAGACGGTTTTTTAAAAGAGGAAAAAAATCAAATTTATGTTACGACGCCTTACGACTCGTTGTTGCGACTTACGATTTGTTATAAAAATACATATGTTTTGAGTACATAATATTTGCTATACGTTCTTCCGTACAACCCGAACAGAATACATTAGCATAATGACCCATCAGGTCATATAGTGAGACAGTTGAATCTTAGTTTTCAAAGTCAAGAACTATTGAAGATACTTTTAAGAACTTAGGTAAAGTGCATTATCGATTCTGACTTGGAATCTCTATAAGTTGCATTTAAGTACCAAAATTTCAGTGTATCAATAAGACAGATGTTTTTAAAACTTACGTTATATAGAGCCAAGAAAAACAATCTGTTTCAATATGATTCTGGCATTAATTCAATATGTATGTATATTGCATTAAATGCTGTTTTAAATTTGGTATTTGAAAAGCATCTGAAACAATTTGCGACGTAAACAAACATAGTGGTCACTTTATAAAATAACCCGTTATGGGGAGAAATAAAAAAAATTACCCACTTTATTTCCTGTATTAGTATACTCAATATATCTACATCGTACCATATTTATATACCAGATTATTGTCGATTAAGATTTTTTATTTACTACCCAATAAATATTCGCGAATTAAGGTAAAAAACAAAAGCTTATCGCGTTCTCAACCAATTCAGTTCACTGTTCCCTGTTGTTTTAATGACGTCGAGTTTGCCTTTTCTTAAGGCCGCAACACACCCTTCGCTTGGGTCAGGAAGCTGACATCACCGTGATGTATGAAGGGTTTCATACAAACACAACCTAACCCTTCGATACATAATGTTCGCACGTTACATAGAAAAGCCACAACGAATCTATTGTTCATTTATTGATGTGGAATAAAAAGGTTATATATTTAACATGATAAAAAAAGGGAAAAGTAAGATGTATCTATATAGGCCGTAATGTACCGATATTTTTCATGTTTTTTATTTTTCCCAGTTGCCTAATATATACGGTTACATTTAATTCTCATATTTTGATAACAATTAAATCAATTAGCGTCCTAATTTTGAAGATTAATTTAGGATATTCTACCCATTAAACCGCCTCGTTGATCGAGTGATTGCAAGTTCGATTGCTGTTTGGAATGTTCTGGGTTCGATGACCGGGTAGGGTGGTATCGGATTTTTCTCTCATAACTTTACTAGTAGCTCGAATTTTGGATTTATGCCCGGTATATTGTAATAAGCTCACTTTATTTCATGAAGTAGTATATGAAGAAGAATTTAACAGATGGATTGCGGAAGTGTATTGCACTTCTCTGCCTACCCCTTCTTTGAATATAAACGTGGAGAGAAAATGAATGTATATGTGTTAATACTATAGTATATTAAAGTGAGCTTACTTAGGGCAATCCAGCGGGTACTATCTTTACGCGTTAGATAACGACGTGCCGGCTCCCAGGCCTTGATTATATCGTCGACAATGGAATTTCATGCTTAGATTAATTTCATTTAACACTATCACTGTACACAGAACTCGAGTTTAACGTTTAGGTCTAACGGAGTGGTGAGTCTGGCTTGATGCACACTGGATTACGGAATTTCCTTCCTGTCTCGCACACACTATAATATAGGTATATTTAAACGTTAAAACGTTTTTAAATTAACATTCATATGTATATTAGTGTATATCGCCTAAGTGGGAAGTGTCTTGACGTTGGGAAGTATTGTACAGGGATGTTTAGGGGTTGGAGGTAATTGTGTTTGAGATGACCAAGTAGACTTCACCAGCTCTAAATGACAACAGTACGCACACACGGATTTAATGTTAAAATTAATATTAAGTTTCATTGATCCTATTGTTAGATCAGCAGTGATAGTGTGGGAACTTTGATGGGGTTTTGCATACGGAGTCCTTCAAGAAAGGCGCGAAAGTAGCTGGCAAAGCATGCAATTGCTCGGTTATTGTACCTGTCCATAGGCGATAGATTGATGAAGAGGTAGAATAGACTTCTTTTCCTATGACTTGAGAAAACTCTTTCTGCGCTACAGAAAAAAACAGAGAAGTGCAAATAAGTGGCATACTATGTAGAATGTTTCACTAATGTAGTTCCGTCTGAGCATAAGGGGGATCGTTTCGTTAATCCCGGTAAAAACAGTAAAAGAGGTATATGATACATTATAAAATGTAACATCACGCCGCTATTTCCTGAAGGGGTAGGCAGAGGAGTGTAGATTACTCCCACCATTTACATTTACGTCCCCGTCATGCAATAAGTGGTGAGCCTATTGCCACGCACCTGGCACAAATCCAGACTTCGACTCACCAGAAATTTCTACTAGAAAATCCAAATTAGAAAGTTTAATATGTTTTAAACAGCCTTAATTATCCCAATCAGTTTCTCATTACATTTTTCTGGAATACGTGTAAAAATGCTTACGTAGCGCGACTTGTCACGGCTATTTCATTAAGATTGCCGCGCGTCCACGCAACTTTGGGCGAGATACCTCAGCATTCCTGACATCCTGACGGTAATACCTACGCGGGAAAAATTACGTGACATTATTATCATGTACATTAAGCTCCGTTTATATTAGCAAGTGGGTGCATAATGAATTATTTTGGGGACAGCGTTGGGAGTAATTATAAGATTAAAAACAGATAATAGTAAACCTTATTTTTCCTTAAATACTGTAACATATACAGACAGCAAATCTATATTTAAAACTGAGACTAATATAAAAAATTCTTGTGCCTTCATTTCTATTTTTAGTTTTTTTTTTATACTTAGTGATATATTTTCATTTTATGACTCACTAACCCAATTTTTTACGTTGTGTAAAATTTTTGTTCGTTTGTCTGTCGATGTATCTGTTCGTAAGTCTTTCTATAACTCAAAACGGCTTGTCCGATCTTAATGAAAATTAGTATGTGAAAAGAATATTTTGTTGCAAAAATCTTGTTATAGGTATCCAATAGTATCTAGTTAAAAAAAAAATATTTCCATTTCCAAATAATGACTACTGAATCAGGCAGGAGTATCAATTTTGTGTGTCTATTTGAAATAGCCATTCGTATCAAATAGCTGCGAATATCTGCCCTTGTTTCTTCGAATTACTCGTAACAACATATCGGAACGCTCGCGGCGGTGATGCGTTTGCAGATTGCAAACGATGTGTAAATTGATGCAACGCGTGTCGCGATCGGCTTTTGTATGTACATATCTAACTGTACTGATATAAAGCTTGTTAGACTTTGTTGGAAGCCACTTGCATAGAAAATTCCGAATTCCCATTGTCACTGAACACTCCGCTTCTCTACTTATCCTGTAAAGGAACTAGCGAAATGAAATAGCGGTAATATTGATAATTAATTAATAGGAACAATAGCAGAACGTAAGGTCACACCTGTAATCCCCTAAGGGGTAGGCAGAGAAGTGTAGTACACTCTCATGTTTCACCAGTTACGTTAAGTCCCATGGAATAGGTGGTGAGTCTATTGCTATACGCCGGGCACAGATCCGACTCCGAGTTACTAGTAGAAATTTTAAATTAGAAAAATCCGATAGTACCCGATCCGGAATTTGAACCCAGAAACTCCTGATCGGCAGTCGCGTTTGCAACCAATCGACCAACGAGGCGGCCAACAGTAGCAGAAGTAATATTTAAACGTACGACGATTTTACTACTGTGGTCTGGTAACAGCATTAATAGTCACACATTACCATTTTCGACAAATAACATTATCAGTAAACGAACCTCGTGTCGTAACAGTAACGGCCGGGGCGATGCGAGAGGTAGCCAAGCAGATACATTTATGCCATTTTACTGCCAGACTGTACAATAACAACGTGCGTTATTACTTATGTATTGTACGATAGAATGGACATTGAGACATGACGGTAAATGGAAAGCGTGGTCTAATTACGATTGCATGTTACGTCTTTTGAGATTAGGTTTTTAATAAATTAATCATAAATGAGTCATTGTCAAAAGATTGAATTAAAAATATAACTAGTGAAAAATGAGACTGTTACACCGTTCTGCCTAACACTCTGGAAACACAGGCGTGATGGTTGATTAATTAAAATGCTACGTGTCTTAGTAATATTGATGTTGATCGATTTGGGTACCGAGAGAGACCAAGACCTATTTTGACCATTTGGTCAGATACTGGCTGATAGCGAAATCTTTAAAAACAGCGTGCGTATATGTAGAGTAAGAATGTAAAAGAAGCACGTCAATAAAGGTGGAGATATAATATGACACTGTGTTCTCCGCTTACAATTTAAAGGATCTCGTGTGATGATATAATAATCTTAGTACTATTCGCAAAAATACATTCGTTGCTGCTTAGCGGCAGTCAAAGACGCAAAAGCAGGGTGTTCATCGATGAATAAACAAATTTGACATAAAAAATGTCGAAATAAAATTGCGACTTTTGTACTACTGACTTTAGAACACTCTTGATTATTTTCCCTATCACTTCCGTTCTCATACTTATCCGGTGAGTACTTCGGGGTACTTTACTACCCAGATGTCATAAAACCATAACCATGAAACGAGTGAAGCGTGATGTACATACATCTATACATATGCATGTATGTATGTATGTGTTCCATACATGATTAAGAGATACACGTGTAAGTATTGTTTTGAACTTGAACAACCGAACGCCATAAATCAGTGTTTTGTTTTGCATCGCAACACAATTATAGTGTGGGTTATGACTAAACATATGAACGACACAGAGAAGTAACCAATGATTGTATATATGTAGCCAATTTATTAATAAATATTTGAGACTGGTATCAATTTCCTCGTGCTGAGAGGAAATTCGTGTCCAAAAGTGGACCAAAAAAGCTTCGGATTTTTTTTTGTCTGAAACAAAAGTCTCGACCCATGTACAGGGCTTTACGACATTAGAATCTGAATACTCAATAAATTTTTATATTATTCCTTGTTTATTGATTTTCAATTATTTGCAACAATAAAAATATATTTGCTCGTTAAATAGAAAACTTTGTGTCCGATTTGTAATTGTCCGATTTTGTAATTGTCAGATTACAGGCGACTTTGTAGGCACAAGATGTTTGTTACTAACAATGTTCTAGAAGTGCATTCTGCAGTAATTTAAAAAATTTCAGTTTTTTTTTCATTATTATGGTTTAATCCAAAACAATACTTCCAAACCAAACAGTGCTGGTTTCATGGGCAACATCACTTAGTAAAAGAATTATTTTTTACTATCTATGTATGTATTTATTTAATTATACATAAACATATTCATACGTAAATGGCACTTCTATTTTACTTAGGTTTGCTTGTATTGTATTAGGTCAATATAAATTCTCTGGTAGTAGGTATATTATTATTAAGCTTGTAAAAAATTGTATATACAATTCATGTTTGATGTACGCAAACACGGTAATTTCTCCAAATATCTTACAAAACTGACGCGCTTCCCAATACCACTTTGCCGGAGCATAGTCTTTCATCTCCATATTCTGTGCTGTTGAAGCCGGTTATTCTCGCTTACCCAAAAATTATTTCCAGTATTTTCGCCTTATTCGAGATCGCTGTGTTCGTTTCTTTTAAAATCTTTTCCTTATAACTTTTGTACATTCCCCATCTTTCGTCGAAAATATTTGTGAATATGTACATTGTACATACATATATGTGTTTGTGCTTTTTAAATACGGACTATCTGTTTTTTGAAGGTCAAAGACGCAATCTCTCAACTGGGTATACTGAACATTTTAAGCACTTTTAGTGAAATAAAATTTCACGTGTTTCTTCCCACTTGCATTTTAATATTGGATCACTCAATAATAATTATAGTATCCGTGTTTTGCAAAAAAACATAAAGACCTTGGCTGACGGTTTCAACTTTTTATCATTCCTCTGTTGGGCAGCGATCTACTGTCAAAATATCAAGATTTAAGATCATATTTTAGTCCAGTCTAAACATAATTTTAATTCGCTTGACTTCATAAAAACACTTGTTTGAATGAATTAAAATCGTCGGTTTTTGTTAAGCAAATTATTTTCGTTTGTTCTATTACAAAAGGGTATTCCAAGGACCCTTTTCATTTAAAAAGGTTGTCATTTAGCCTCTCTACAAATAATATATTTTCAGTATCTCAAATAAAGTATATTTCCCGAAAAACGACAATGTGTAATTCGTTCCGCAAATAAAAGGTGAAGGTAGGAAAACGGTTACCTGGCATTAAGTCACATTTGATGGCTTTGCTAACTTCTCGAATTGTGTTTAAATTTTCAATTTAATGGAAGATGTTTTGTTGCGGACACGAACCTTTCACAGCGATAAATAAATGTAAATAACAAATATTTTCCCACTTTTTGGGTTTTAACTAATCATATAAATCAATATATCTGACTTAGCAAAACTGATAAGTAAGACAATATGTTAGTGCGGGTGACCATAATATCTTTGCTTTGGATGAAATGGTTTTTATTTCATAAGATACATCTGTAGAAACCTTTATAATACACCATTGTTTATTGGTGAACCTCAAAAGCAATGAAAACAGAATCAGCTCTAAAGCTTAGCACAGTAAAATTAAAAATTAACGTTCTGTTCGAATTTGGAATACGAAAGGATTAGACCTGCAGCGTAATTACATTTTGAGATGGAATTTCTATGTGAATTACATATTAAATCTATCTTGGTGTGGAGGAATATTACAGGTCCCTACAAGAAAGGAAAGAATACGTTTATTTACATTAAAAGCAGCACTGTTCTTCTGTTAAACATTTGTAATAATTATCAGCATCATTTTTATCTTTCCACTGTTGGTCACGGGTCATCTCGCACAATGAGAAATGAACTGTACTTGGCCGAAAATAGAAGAGAATAAAAGTACATACACGAGTACATATCATGTACTATCTTGAAAATTAAAAATGTAATTTATAGCTATTGTTTTAAAGTGCATATTTACGTATTGCATGAACTTGGCACGCGTACTTATCTGTCAGCTTAACTTTTTCAGCGGAGAATTTTGGAAATTAAACTTCCTGCTTTTTGGCTTGCACGTTTCAACATTCCAGAAATATATAAATATGTTTTAACCCACTTTTCTTAAAATAAATTGTTGCGTTTGTGTCGGATGTGAGCTATAAGACACTATTATAAGAATTGGTCTCTTTTTTGAGTCGTCATCTTAAGTTAATATTATTTAATCATTATGCCAGGTGCCTTATGGGGAAGCAGAGAGTACCGAGTGCCGAATACCCTTATCGTCATAGACCTACCGTGTTTACACATTCATCACTCTCATATATGCACGCCGGTTTCGGAGACATCTCCCTCATCAATCAGCTTCAGCCCTATTTGGTCAATAAAGCTTTTCTTGTCTTGGTTTACTTCAGAACCTGAATCCATGACATTTTGCATGCTGTCGTATTCTTTACGTGTTCTACATGTCAGCTCGAAGATCTATTCAAATCTGTACGTCGTATAGATATGTATTTATAATTTTAATGAGAATTTTTCTCTTTTTCCGGTTTTATTAACGCGATGTCCCGTATTTGTGTTAAAAAGATTTAAATCCCCAGGGGTGCGGAAGGGTCATGATAAATATTTTTTGTAATTTGACAGGCTTGTTGTTAATTTTGTTGTATAGGAACAAGAGCGTTAGAATTAAATTAATTATTATACGCAGTGGAGCGTTTTATTTGTAAGTTTCCAACGTATTTTATTGTTCAAACAAATATGAACTCTAACTATTTCAGTGTTAGTTCTATTAGTTCTAGTTGGGCTGCTAGACTTACAACGAGTAGAATATCCTATTGTAATTAAGTAATCGAATTTGAGGCAAAGATTGCAGATGAGATTGCTGAGCGACTCCTAACTTACGGTTCCAGCGTTAGCGATAGCATTAAGGTTTTGTTCTCTCCCTAAACAAATCTCATGTAGGATCTGTTATCATATTAGAGTTCAATTACGACCAATGGGATACAGAATCCAAGTGCTGTATATAGAAGCTTATGTGAAAGCGGAAACTATTTAAATGATAGAATTATTAGTATGAAAAGTTTTACCATATTGTTTCTATGCGTTACATTCAATTTTTGTAAATATTTCTAGGACCAATCAAGTCTCTTTATGGGCCTAGCTTTGGAATTTATGTTTCTCTTACTGATGCTATTTGAGCAATGTACATAATAATTTCGGCAACATCGTCGCATTTTCATTGTTCCACTGCTAAATATGAGTGGAAATTTGAAATGTGAAATTTCCAGCTCTTCACGACTGTCCAAGTGCCGACTACACGTCTTGAAGAACATCAAGATTAAGTGATATTTAATCACTGTGGTATCAGCAGTACTAACAATGTGTTACTATTGCTGGTGGACATTGACAGGCATTTACACTACGTAAATTTTAATTGACCGTATGTCGATCCCGCCTCGCTGTGTGGTTATCGACCGCTCGTCTATTTACATATCATTTGTAATGCTATTTACCTACGTATATTTTATGATGAAAATTTTGTTCTTTCAGGTTGTAGCAGCGGTTATTAAAGTACGTTTTTTTCTTAACAACTTGTTATATATTTGATCGGCTAACTGAATGAGAACATTTTAAATTTAACTGCTTAAATATGTCATAGCTTTTGTTATTTTGTGTTATAAATTAAATATATTATTACTTTTTATTCGTTAACCGATGATATTTAATAACTGTTGAGACATGTAAATACTTTAATAACCGTAATCATCTCCTGTGTCTCCCAAGCTTACAATGGGACACGAACAGATAAAACAAAATAAATGAATCACTTTTCACCAATACATTTCTATTATAGGGTTGTGAATAACAATCAAAGATATTAAAAAATCCGCCTCTGAACACAGCAAGTATAAAAAGTTGTATAAAAAACGAAAGCCACTGGTTTTTCACAGAGTCGTAAATCGATTCCTTCAACTGAATTAATTTATCTCTCGTTAAAGAACTACTAAAGGAATAATTTACATGAACAATTAGCTGAAAAATTAAAGCAGCTTTACGGTTTCAGTTCGAAAAATCTTTTCACGTTCGGGTACGCGTTTCACTGACGGCGAGTAAGAGATAGATACAGATATGTATAGAAATTCATTTTAGGAGTGGAGCTGCATTATTTTTTTATACTAAGTATCACCGTTACACGTTTTTCTGCGGATAAGTTATATTGTTGAATCGATTTTAAATAAATTTAATTGTGACATGCAATTCGACCGTCGTTGAATTTATGAACGTTAAATTTATAGAAAATGCTAATTCACAGAAAAGTTTTGAAGACTGTTTGAGATTTATTATACATATAGCAGTTCATTATTTCCATCGAAATATTTATAACGTAATTGATCATTCTCATACAGCCTGATGATGGATGGACCATGAGTTGTAGCAATTTTTAGGAGTGTTTGTCTATATTGCTTATGTTCTATATGACATCGGGGAATTGAAATGATTCTGATCATGATTTAGAACGATCATGTTGATCACGGTGATGAAATGACGATGGTGTAGATCAATTTGAGGAAAACAATTCGATTCAATTTAAAGATAAGAAATTTTTACATGAGATTATATCTGTTTTTAGTCTATATTAGGCTACATATAATCAAAATGACTTAATCATATGATGTTTAAAGTAAATTCGTATACAGAAATTTGCTATCGCGCATCTTTTGTTGCCAGCTATAAGAAAATTCTATAATTGAGAAACATTTCCAATTATAAGAAGAATTCCCGGGCGACAGTCGATGAAGGAATAAGTAGTTATAGTTATTTCCTTTCGACCTTTTAAAATTGAATTGAGGGTAGAAAAACACATTTTTGTGAAAGTTCTCGAATTCCTTTAGATTTATAAGTCTTGGTCTTTGGTGAAAGGTAACTGATTTTCCATTCGTGATGGTATTACTGGTGTCATTTATTTATCTTCTTTTATAAGAACAAAACAGTTACCATTTTCACCGTTCTATTT
>DWME01005575.1:0-14705 GCA_018244795.1 Parelbella ahira ahira | reverse complement strand
AAAATCTTATATTTTTTATTACTTATCATTTTCATCGTCATCATCTTACTCGCTCGCTCAGGCCACTGCTGGATATAGGCCTGTCCTGAGGTTTCTTTTGCCCATAATCTCTACGCTGGACATGGTTCACAGAGCATAGTTTGTCGCCCACGCTGCTGTCAGTCGGCAGTCAGAGAGTTTAACAGAGAATACTACGATGAATACTAATACTACTTTGAATACTAAGATGTCAATAGTATAATCAAATTATGAAGCGGTGTAAATAAATCGTGGAAAGGTTGTGTCTAACGCGATTACCTAGATTCTGCGCCCTTGGCACCCGGGTTCAACGTTCTGACCTCGAAATACGCTTATTGTTAGTTCGAAGAACAAATACCTACCTAATACGCAGTTGTTTCCACTCGGAAAATCACGGAAAAAAGTTTGAAGAGAAAGGGGGGCCGGGTTATGACATATATCAATTAGTATTTATACTGCATAGTAACTCACTGCGTAATTTGTATTTACTTGTCATCGTTTTTAAATGTTATTATTATTGGTTATTATGGATTATCGACGCGTTCCGGTCGCGGGCAGGGTAACATGGTTAGCGTTCCTAATTCCATTTCAGATAACAGCTATTACTATGTACAATTATATCATGCCTTGTATTGTAAGCGAGCAGCAAGATTGTAATAAATAATAACATTAGACCATTTGCAACAGATTCTGTTTAAAATGGAATTTCGGCTTAAATTCAAATCAGTTCTAACTGACGTGCTGTAGACTCTTTTTAAAATTGAATTTTAGCTAAAATTCATAGCTAAGTCATGTGAAACATTCTGTTTAAAAATTAATTTCGGTTAAAATTCAATCTCCTAGGTCGTCTATCGACGGCGGCTAACTCGCTGCTAGCTTTGTGTAGAACCTTCGCCTTGAGTTGCTACATACATACATATGTGTATATTATATATACATTATGGTTGTACTTCTATTGTGCCTAATTTAAAAACGTTAAATATATTTTGCTGTTAGTGGATCGTTACCTCCATTGACATCATATTATTGTTCGGTGTGAATTCCTTTTAATATGTTAAAACTATAAAATATGCAATTGAACTTAGTTCAATAGAAAAAAAAAACTTAAGGGTTAATTAGCTTTGTAGGAAATGCCCCTATACCTTTAAATGCTATTTTGGTTTGATAACGTTTTTAATCATCTGAATTATATAAATACTTAGTAATTTTTTTTTTAAAGGGCAATATTTAGTCTTCGGGTCGTCAGTTAGTAATTAGTACCTATATCAATAAAAATAACAATCTTTTTTGTTTCAGTTTCAATTGCATCCAGAAATTGAAATGGTTTCGCCAGCAAAACTTTAATTCTTAATGTCCAGAAGGCAAAAACTGTACAAAGGTCAAACGTTCGATAACCCGAGTGTATTTTTGGAAAGTGTGATATCGAGGACTAGCCGGTCCTTGATGAACCCGACAACAAACAATCCTTGTACGCTCACGCTTTGGATTTCAAGGAGACCGTGTCGCTATTCTGCTAGAGACCCAAGATTAAGATCACATTGGTCCAGAGAGTTAATGGTCTTTTCCACGTAGAGCAATCTCTACTTGTAAACTGAATTGAAATTTCAGTTGTCTGTGTCATTGCCAGACACGGTTAGAAACACATTTGCTGTGTTTGAAGCAAGTACGTACTTAAGACCGTACTTAAAGAAAGTAGGCTCAAGTGACTAATGGACACACAAAGAGCCAATACAAATGGAATACCAGGCAAAGAGAAATTTATCAAGCATGAACAAAGGGTTCCGTCTGAAGAGGAGAAGACTACGTCTCCGTTGTTGAAGACCAATGATATCAAATATGTAGACTCGGTGAATGATGATGAATACGACTTAAGAGAAGCAGAGAAAACTACAAACGATCTCAATACTATAAATTCGATGAAAACGGAAGCTGACAAGAAAGATGATAATCTCTTGGTGGCTTATCATAAAGAGCCGAATAGCGACGAAGATGCAAAATCAACAACTGAAGGTGTTAAATTCTTCGGTTTGGGTGACGCGGACAGTATTTGCTCTACGCCTGCTCCTGAACCAGGACCCAAGATACCTGATGGTGGTTGGGGTTGGGTAGTGGTAGCGGCCTCTTTCTTAATCGCTACCGTTGCAGATGGTTTGGCCTTTTCGTACGGTTTATTAAATGTGGAGTTAGTCGATTATTTTGGTGAAACAGAAGCTAAAACTGCTCTTGTCGGAAGTCTCTTTATTTCGGTTCCATTGATAGCTGGACCTATTATGAGCGCGCTTGTGGACAGATATGGATGCAGAAAAATGACAATAGTCGGTGGAGTATCATCTACAATTGGATTTGTAGCGGCTGCATACAGTAACAGCTTGGAAGTTCTGTATGTGACGTACGGTATAATAGCTGGCTTAGGAATGGGTCTCCTGTATGTCACAGCGGTGGTATCAATAGCGTATTGGTTTGAGAAGCGTCGCAACTTGGCTGTAGGATTAGGCTCATGCGGAGTAGGTTTTGGCACGTTTATTTATTCACCTCTCACTAATTACATATTAGATGAGTTTGGCTGGAGAAGCGCTCTTTTGCTTTTAGCGGGCACTGTACTTAATGTATGCTTGTGTGGTGCAGTTATGAGAGATCCAGAATGGTTGATTCTTGAACAGAAAAAGCAAAGAAAGCTTAGCAAAGCAAAAAGGGCGTCTAGTTCTATATCAATATCAGCTAAATCTGGAGGTGGTGAATCTGTATATCCAGGTGCAGAAGAACTTAAGACTTTGATGAAAAGTGGGGAGACACCTGAATACATTTTGACAACCTTAGTTGCTTCAATAGCTGAAGCTGAGAATTTGGAAGCCGCGACCAAAAGAAACGCTGATATATCATACCAGAAAGGTAGTTCTGTTATTAATCTTCCAACATTTTTGAAGCAAAGTGAAAAGGTATTGTTATTTTAAATGTTTATCATAATTAAACAAAACAATCTATATGTGCGTATCAATTATTAATAGTTTAATCGATCTTACAGGTTCCAGCAGAAGTCCTAGATCAACTTATGGTGAACAAACGTCTTTATAACATTATTTTATCAAACTATCCTTCCCTGCTGGCTTTAAGAAGCAATTCTGAAACAAAACTCCCCGCAGAACCAGTATATGAAGCATCTAGAAAAAAATCGATTACTATGTCTATGAAATTAAAACTGAATAAGAAGGAAAAGAAAGAATTTAACAACAAATTGGACAAAGTCAGGGAGCAGCTGTTGCAGCCGATTCCAGAAAATAATGCTGCTATAATTTCTCCTAGAAACGAACGCCCGGATTGGTTTACAAGACATTTTACCGATCATCATTACCTCAGAGACATCAGAATTCATCGTAACTCCATCATGCATCGAGGTGCTATGATGAACATAGCGAAATATAAACTTCGAGCATCATCTTGCCCCGATATTTACCGAAACTCAATGTGGTCTATGGAAGATCAGGAAGCAAAGGTATGCAATTATCTAAGGTAGTAGATTCATGTCCAATATGTGAATTAATGACATTTGTAATATTATCTTTTTTAATTTTACAGAGTTTCTGGAGACGTCTATTGAATTTGATCAACAAAACATTCGATTTCAACATGTTCACCGAATTCCACTTCCTCATGATGAATCTGTCCACGCTAGTGTTGTTCACCTGGTTCATCGTTCCTTACTTTTACATTTCTCCGTTTATGGAGCAGAGCGGCTATAGCGAGGTGGATGGATCTCTAATGATGAGCATCTTCGGTGTGGCTACCATTGTTGGCATTGTAAGTTAATTTTATATATTTACAATGTTTCATAAACTTCCATAAAAATAATTCACAAACTTAAAACCTAAATCTTCTTACAAATAATTGAGGCCAGTCAAATAAAAATTCTCCAATAATTTAAATGCGCTTACTTGTGTTCAAGGGAATCTTTCGTAGTTTACTATTAAATCGTAACAAAAAAATAAGCACACGTAAATTATGACATTAATTAAAGTGAAAGAAATCTGAAAAGATACCTTTCTTACAAGCATGGTGATGACTATGACGAGTTAATTGTTATAACTGTCTAATATTGACGGCCGTTGTATCAGCATACTTGTATAGCTCTATTTACTCGAGGAGATTCTGATAACATGGGTATTCTTACGTAGCTTTGGAATATCCCATGTTATTGTACAAAAAAATATAAGGAATTACATTTTATCGTTTTTAACTTATTTTTCACCTTATTATTTGCATTGGTAAATATTTTTGAACAGTAAGTGTCTGTTATATTTTAATGAAAATCCAAAAATATTTTTGCCATATTAATTATTATTTTTAGGTTGGCCTCGGCTGGATGGGTGATCTTCCTTGGGTGAACATAACGAAAACGTATGCCGTTTGCCTCGTGCTATGTGGTATTACGACTGTCATGTTCCCAGTGCTGATTCGTGTATTAGATGCAACCCAAAATTACAGTTTATATATCATAGGCCTGAACTCTTTGTTGTTCGGACTGACGTTCTCGAGCTCCTACTCCTACACTCCGAGTATCTTGGTCGAGTTGATTGCCCTGGAGAGATTCACTATGGCGTATGGATTAGTGCTCCTCAACCAAGGCCTTGGACATCTCATTGGACCGGTCATCGCTGGTAATTATTTTTTATATTGCCAGGTATTTCCATGATTAAATTTGCTAACAAAAAGAGTCCTTAACAGCCGAAGGAATAAACAGAGAAGTCTAGTACGTATATACTTCCATGATTCAATTGTTATGTTAAACGGCTCATGAAAAAAGAGCGTCTCAAACGGAGAATTGTTAAAATGGAGCCATTGCCATAAATCTTAGCTATGCTTATTTATACAGTAATTGTTATTACCGTTTTGCGACTGTTTTTGTCAGTCTTTATTATATTTTTATAGCGGGTTAGTATTGCATGGAATCTGACGCACGGTTCTGCTTTTACTCTGTGATGTTCCTGGCATTTTGATCAGTATATTCAGACCCCTTACATCATTTCCCCTCCTTCCTCACACGTTCCACCACCTCCTCTCATTACTTAGATACTGTAAGATATACTTACTACAACGTATACCCAACATTCTAAAAACGTTAGTAAAGTAGATAATTGATAATCGTACTAGCTAAACTAGGTTTCTTTCTATATTAACGGATTTACGTCTCTTATCGTGAATACAAATATTGTTCTGTAACAAAGCCACTTAACATAATGTACTAAATAATATCAACAAATTATGACGTAGGTATTTAAATCGTCGGTGACTTATTTAAATACAATATTTTCAGGTGGTCTTAAGGATAAGACCGGATACCACGACGCGTCTTTCTACGTCGCCGGTATCTGGGTGATAGTGTCCGGCGTGTTAGTGGGCGTCATACCTTATACCAAGAACTTCCGTATTATCGGCAACGCTCCGCTGGCTAAAGACGTCGCTGTTGACCCCGAACCAGGTGTTAAAATTATTATAGCACATTAATATTTTACATAAACTTTCGTAGAAAGATCTAGAAGATCACTGTAACTTCTTTACAATAAGATTTTTGTTTAAATAAGAGCTCAAAGTTATTAAATATGAAACTATTATACAAATCGCCCGCCGCTGTATTAATTGTGACCCTGATTTAAGAACGAATTAGTTAAAAATGAATCACTCTAATCTCAACTCATTTATGTACATTTTATAATGGATACTTATACCTAATATATAGGCATATAAAACCCTGCTTAGTTCTAAGACAGACTAGTACCTACATTATGAAGGTCAAATTTAAAAAATATCTTGTGCGTATTTTATGAGTGATAAGAGTTGTATTAGGTCGTTTTAATATTCTTCGTAATTCATTTGTTTGGCAACACTAATGTCGTATGTTAAGCGAAATATATAATTTGTCGGTTTGTTGTGGTGTGCATATATTATAGAATTTTCTAGAAAAGTGAGTTTTATTATTAAATGGCATATATATTAGCTATACTTAGATACTTTTTTAGAGTTTAATATCCGGGAGACTCCCATTAAGACGTTTTGACATTCATTAGTGTAGTATAATGATTTGTGCGAAAACTAAAATGTTTTTTTTATATTATATCTTACATGTGCCCATTGGGTTCGAAAATTTAGTAAACAAAGTTTGTAATTAGCCTAAGTATTTAAGGTATTTTACAATATTGTATATCTTTATTTATTACTTGTAAAACTGTGTCTTGATTGATAGTTTCAATTGGCTATCACGTAAATGTAAACGAAATAGAGGAATGGAAATATCGATATAATTTCTACATAGGATTTATGAGTAGGATTTCAGTGAGTCGATGTATGAGTAATACTCGCAGAATATAACTAGACACCTACCTAAAAATACAATAGCAAACGCTTCAAATCCGAGAGCCTAGTGAAACGTAGTCTCCACAATTACCAAGTTGATTACTGGGTGTTGTTCTCCGTGTAACCTTTCTATAATCTCTGAGTATGAACTGTGCAAGAATTTGTTTAAAGCTTAAAAGTTATTATTTTACATTTTTGGTAGTGAAAATTTTATAGTCCGTAATGTTCCAAATTTTATCTCGATATTCTCTGCCAAAACCAAACTTGTCGTATTAATTGCTGTTAATAAGATTGTTTACCAGAAACCATATATTGTGTGTATCTTAGAAATTTAAGAATATACTTAAACAGTTTATGATATAATTATTATAATGTCATTGTCTCTTGCCGGTGTAAAAGATGTGATTGTATTTTTTTTCTTTTAATGAACTTTTCAAAGTATTGTAGAGGATAAGTACGTTGAATCTACTTATTTCGTTTTGAAATCGCATCATGTAGTTTTTTTATTATATATTAAAGATTGCTATTCTATTGGATGTTTTATTTCTTTTATCGTATTCAATATTGTTATTAATCCCACACTTTCATCATAAATATCAGAATAATTTATTGGTAATTTATTGTTTTAAAAGAATTTATTTATAAAAAAAATGTTTCGATTAATATCGATGTGTTTCGTGAACATTTCTGTCAATAAATCAGGTATGGATTAACTGAAACTCATTAACTAGCCTAGTAAGATTCGTTATTAGTTTCATATCAGATAATATCCTAATACGTTATTGTTGTGTAAATAATTCTTTAAATATTTTTACAAAATATAATCCGGCGTATGCTAATGTAGTACTGATAGCTTTGCGGCATACAGGTCTGTCTCTAATAAATTCCTAAAAATAGTGTAAAATTATTACGCCATGAATTAGATTGAAATTTCTCGATATAAAAAGTGTCAAGTTGTCTGAAATTTATCAAATTCCAGGTAACCAGCATTATAATCTAAGATTTTGATTACAAGAGCATTTCCGTTTTCAAAAGTAATATATTTACCTAATAACCTAATCTGGTTGCATTTTAATTAATTAAAAGCTAACAAAAACTAAAACTCTTTTACTATTCATTTATTTATTATTTTTTTAGCTATTTAACGCATGTTAATCAAAAAGTAAATACTGATTCCATCAAGTTAAAGTTTTTTTAGTGAAGCATTAATTATTTTTAAAACTACCTTACGAATACAGTGAAATATTCATTATATTTTGCTATACATTGTTCAGTATTAAAAACTGTTTGAAATTATACGTAAAACTATATTTATACATGTTTGGCCAAAATAATAAGATCTAAAGCATATAAAAAGCTTGAATCGTTGCCCTATAGTGCGGCTGCTCCGCCATTTCGGCTTTTAGTGTGCCCGTGTGCCGCCATTGATATTTGTCGTATTGTCGATTCTAAAAGTATAACGGGCACTAAATTTGCAGTCATAAGCAATTAATCACCTAATCTAGTTCAACTAGTAGTTTTAATAGGAAGATTAACAAAATCTGTCCTTAAAACAATACAATTCGCGTTTCAAAATGCACAAGTAGGTATTAACTGCAAATAATAATATGCAATATTACAAAGAGTGATTTTTACATATTCGGAATTTATGTAGTGAAGTAATATTTTTTAAATTAATCTTTACAATTAGTAATATTTAACATGACACGAAAATCTGCCTTTAACAATTATTTTAAACATTGGGTTCTGGAAGATAATACACCCTCATTGTTACTTTTATTTCCAATAATAATAGCGATGTTAAGGATTTGTTGGGGCTACACAGTCGTGATAGGGTCCTTCTTGGGCCTTTACTACTTTTATTCAAGTCATCATAAATATTGTATTCAATTAGATATTTTATTGGTCTCCTTTTGTGGGCACAAATTCGGGTTTCATTTTCTTTTTGCAAGAGTACGTAAAATATATTGCACTTATAATTCTCACAATTTATTTTGCTTATGTTGAAGTCATTTTACAATGTGCCTCGATATACGAAGTATAATGGTGATTAATTACGGTCATGCAGCATGCATCGCCCAATAACGCCTTTAACTAACTACATCTAATGTATAAATTATTTAACCCAACCATTGCAACATTTTTACAGTTTCATTAGATGTATATTTTGCAGTTTATTTTTCATATAATGAGTTTCCAGACTTTGTATTAAGATAATATCCTGTGAGTATGATATGTAAATAAAGTGCACTCCATATGGATCCGTGAAGTTTACTACAATAATTGTCAGTGACAGTAATCATACATTACATCATGAATGATAAATAAATAGCCTATTGAATACATCACACAGCCATGACTGATACAAGTGCTATATTACCATTAAAATTTTACGCCAGGTCTATCAGGGTTACGCAGAGGGTACTGACAAACAGAGCTGATATGCACTACGTATACAATGTATGGTACTTGACCAACAAGGCAGTCAATATACATATATATACAACAGATCTATATTGTTTGTATTGATTATCTAAAACTTGTTTTCTTATTGCATTTTGTGAATATTTGTATTAGTAATACTTTTAGTTTTCTTTCAGAATAGTACACTTTGACTTGAAAGGGGCGCCTCCGAATCTTAGTTACTTCAAACAGGTATGTACCTGTAATAAAATACATGGTTCTAATATACATTAGATACTGAATGATTTGCAGTATAGTAAATAAGACATGTTATAAATAAATGTTTAGACAGTATGATCTAATCATTATTTATCATTTACAATAAGCTTAAAAAGTCATGACTTTAGACCACACTGCTTAAAAAACCTAAGAGAAATACTTTTAATTACAATGATTTTTTCTCAATCTTACGATATGTTGCAGTGCTTTTTATTATTGTATTATTTATATATGGACATGAGTAAGTTGTTTTGTTAACTACCTTACATTTGCTCAATATATTTTCTAGGTTCTTCAAAAAATAAAGTCATGGGGCGCAACAGGAGTACTTCTGGAGTGGGAAGACACATTCCCCTATTCGTCATTTTTGGAACACATTGGCAGTTTGCAGAACAATGGAGGGGATAATGTGTACAGTGTGAATGAGGTTCAAGAAATATTTGACATCTGTAAGGAATTAGGGTTGGAAGTGGTTAGTATATAGATTGTGTTTATAAAGAAAATGAACTGCTGATATAAATAAATGCTTTAAAGGATATTGATAAAATTTATGGCTAGTTTTGTTTAAAAAAATCATTCATGGAAGGAGGAAATTGTTTTTGTTGCTTCATTATTTTGAGGTTTAAGTAAACATGTAGATGAATGCTTAGCTCATTGAAAATAATCTCCATTCATCAGTTTGTTACAGGTGAGGAAATATAAATTGTAGCTTTTTACATTTTACTTTATCTTAGGACATTTCTTACATTACCAGATTCAACTAATTCAAACAATGGGCCACATGGAATTTGTGCTGAAACACTCATGCTATGAGGAACTTCGTGAGTATGATCGTTCATATGCTGCGCTTTGCCCATCAAAGCCGGGGTCTCAGGAGCTGGTGAGAGCAATGGTGATGCAAGCCCTTGATGTACAGCCTGATGCCAACTATTTCCATATAGGTGCAGATGAGGTATATATAAATATTTTTTAACAAAATTCTATTTATTCTGAAGTTTAGTTGGATGATGTATGACACAAATTTTGCAAATTTATATGTTCCTCTTGTAACTTTTGTTACAGGTGTGGCATATTGGTATGTGCGAAGACTGTAGGAAAAGAATAATACAAACACCCCAGGATGTTTGGCGTCTGTATTTAGAGCATGTGCGAGATGTGGCCCTATTCATCAAGGATAAAAGACCTAATATAACTATTCTTATGTGGGATGACATGTTACGTACTATAACTGTTGATATTATGAGAGGTATAACCGATTTTATGTTCATACTTTATGACTAAGCATTAGTTTAAATGAAATAAATCATCAACGACTCATTTATTGGTCCACTGTTGGTCATGGGTTATCTCTCAGATTGAGCAGTGGTTGGGGCATAGTGTGCCAGACTAGCTTGCACTTAGCTATCTGCTAAGGTTGCCAAAACTGATATCATTATGTTATCAAATGAAACTCCTAGGTAACCATTGGGTTTGATTTTTGAATTTGGGATTTCTTAGTGTTATGTGTGTCACTATTCGTTGCTTGTAACATTCAGTCATTTCATTTGTACATTTAGGCGCATGATTTAGTTTTTGTACAGTTTCTGGTTATTTAGGTCTAAAAATACTCTTTGTCTTAGTTAAACCAATAACATTATGATAAGTATACAAAAACAGTGCATTTTGTATCTAGTTATAAGATGGAGATCAATTGTATTCTTTACTAATATATTTTTAAGTAGTAACAACATTTTTGACTGGAGTCACTTAACTTGATATACATGTCTTTATTTTCAGAGTTTGAGCTTGGCGATATTGTCCAGCCAGTAGTGTGGAACTACCTGCCGAAGGAGAACTTCTTTTTCAGAGACGATATGTGGGGCACATATAAACAAATCTTCCCTGCAGTGTGGGCTGGCTCTGCTTATAAAGGGGCGAATGGCAGTAGCACAGTTGGTTTCATTTTATTTTATAGAGTTACAACTACTATCATAACATAGTCCTATTGTGTTGAATAGTTGCTGTTGTAAAAAACCATTATTGTTAAGTCATGTCTTTCACACTATTGAATCTGAGGATTGTCACAGATTTTGTATTGCTTTGTTGACATACAAATGTGTGATATTACCTTTTCAGTGATGCTTCTATAGGGAGTTACTGATTGGAGAGTATAAATTAGGAAAGTTTATAATAAACGCTTAGGAGAGGGTTATGTCAAAAAGCAGTGTCAGGTGTCTAAGTGGTCTTAAATAGAATGTTATAGATATAGCAAAAAACATTATATAGCAGTTAGACTTATCAAGTCATTTAGAATCAGACACAAAACTTTTCATGATTACTGAACATGTTTAATTTTTTTTGCAGCAAGTGTCTCCAGTGGCACGATATGTCAGCAATCATGAAGCTTGGATGTCACTTATGGACAAGTTGTCTCCTGATATTTCATTTGCTGGTGTCATTCTCACTGGATGGTCAAGGTTAGTGAATACTACAAATATGTATACATGTTAGCACTTTTATGTGTGAGTATAACAAGCAGTTAAAGGATCCCATTAAATTGTAGATTAAATCACACATCTTTATATCATCAGTAGCCCATTGTTGTCCACTGCTAGTTTCTCTATTATCTAATCGTCTTCACATTAAAAACCTGTTAATCTATTTAGTGCTGGCAGAATTCGTATTCTTGTTGATTGACATGGCATTACTAAAATTTGTTCCTTTAATTTTCAGATATGATCACTTTGCAACTCTTTGTGAAGTACTTCCAGCTTCACTGAACAGCTTGGCCAACTGTCTGAAGAGCTTGACAACTGCCCTAGATTGTTTTGAAGGTATATGAATAGTGTATTCAAATACATAATCTCAACAATTTATAAATGATAGTGTATAAATTGTATGATGCCGTAGACATCGGTAGATGATGGTGACCACTTACCATCCAGATGGGCCACTGCCCCATTGCCATACCTTGTTTATTGTAAAGATAATACAGAAAGATGTACAGGCTACAGTGGGGTCCATCAAATGGGCCGTCTACTGTTTGCCTTGGCCCTTGGAAAAAAATAATAATAACTATTATTTATTTTGGTTTATGTCAATGAGTTTTGTAACACATAGATTTTGATTTTAGATCTGTACGCAGACAAGTCGCTGCCCGCCAGTGAATGGCCCGGGATAGGGGTGCACACCTGCATGAAAGCGCTGGAAACGATGCGCGAGAAATATTTTGGAATTATGTACGGAGAGATGTACGTATATGGCATTGATTGCAACCTGTTAGAGGATGTGCTACTAGCGAACCGAATGTTTTTATTGCCACTGTTACTGTTAATTATTATCATGCTGTGTGTAATCTTAGTAGTTTCTAGTGTACAAATACTGGATGTGACTGCATGAATAAATGTTATATTTCTAACTAGCTCCCCCGGCGAACTTCGTACCTGCCGCCCAACAATCTGTTGCTATGCCCTCACACTTTATTTTTTTGTATCTTTCGATATATTCATTTTGATGATATGCTACTGTTAAGTGTTAATTTGATCTACTTTAGATACACAACGTCATTAAAGTATTTAATTGTATGCAAAATAATAATGTATTGTTTAAAATAGCTTCGTAAATAACAAATTATTTTTTTGTAACATGTGAAAAATAAAAATGGTTACTGTAGGCTATTTTTAGGAGTAGAAATTTACCATCGCGGACGTTTATTTTTGATATTTTTAAAATATACGGGTCTGTAGTACATTATTTTGCTCTATCTCGTAAGGTTCGGCAGAGTTTGCAATGTAAGTGCATAAAAATGCGTTTTTACGACATCACAATACAATTTTTTTTAAATTATAATACGCATGTATTATACATATACATTTTCCCCTTGAACCACTCTACCCATTGACGAAAACCACATTAAAATCCGTTGCGTAGTTTGCAAGATCTAAGTGTAAAGACAGCGAAAGCGACTTCATTTAATACTATGTATAGAGTAGTTTTTGTGTCTATTAACTGGTCTCTTAGTACAAATTTGTGGCATTTATTCATTACATAGAATTCTAGTGGTGATTTATATTATATGGGTTATATTATAAACAAGTAAATATTTATGTTTGTAAGATAAGAAAAAGAAGGAGTATTTCAAAACATTGAAGAGACAAGTGATGTTTTTCCAGGCGCATGACCTACATGAACGAATGGCAGTTGTACAGCGGGTTCATAAATGGTCTCCGGGTGGAGAGCATCGGAGAGGCTGCCTTCGCGTAAGTATAACAGGCAGAAATCAACTTTGCACTTATGAGGCATGCACTTCTCTTACCGCTACCTGACTCCGCCTACAAATACCTACCGCTATAGTCACCATAGCGAGGTGTTGAGTTAACTTCTGCGAGCGATAACGTAGACGCGTACGTGCGTCGCCCGCTGTGCAGCGCCACCACGCTGCGCCATTGTTCTCGTAATATACTACTGCATTCAGCAGCTGCATACTGCAGCATTTTCATCTGTGCATTTTTTAATGCTATTACCAGCATGTACACTGTTGAATATCATTGATAAAATGAGGTGTTTTTTTATTAATGATGTTAATTAAAAGTTCCCAGTAGTTATTATAAAAAAATAACCCAATTATTTCTCTTTGTTTCATTTATTTATTCTTTTAATGTTCACTTATCGTGTGTAGGAAGCGTTTGATGATATAAATATTTTGATTTTGAAAGAAGTAACTATGTTACAGGCTGACAAAGGAAATAAAGTCAGTAGAGACAGTGGTGACGGACCAGTTCTCCAGGATACTGGGCAAGCGGAGCACCAACGAGTGGATCCACACATATATATTCCCAATGTATAAAGGCCTCGCGGAAATCCAACACACGGTCGGTATCATCAAACGAGGTGCTTACCCGCGCTTCACGCCCAGTGTCGCGTGAACATGACATTCAGTTCGAAGGGTGGCCCTTGGTCCTGTGGTTAGCGAACCTCCCTGCCGAGTCGGAAGTCATGGCGTCGACTCTCATCCATAACAAATATTTGTATGATGAGCACAAGTATTTGTTGTGTCTGAGTGTAAAAAAAAACTAAGTGTATATTTATAAGCCATCTTGGTACCATACCATGAGCTCGCTTCGAGCCTACATAGGGTCAAATGGCTACCCTAATATATAAGAAGAACATGACTATGTAAATATACTTTGTCCGACATGTACGTATTTTATATTGTAATTAAATTATAAGTTAAGAGGCTTGTGAACAAAAGTGTGTGAATGTAACATTAGGTTATATAATATCTGAAAGATATATCTTTATTCACTTTATTACTTGTAAGATTTATTCTCCGTGTACTGTAATAAATTTTCATCTTATCTATAAATTTAAGACACAGTTTTTAAAATGTAAGTAACCACTGCATCAACTTATGCCTGGTTATTGATCCAGTGGATCTCATTCAGTATTCCAATAATCATGTTGATCTGGAAGTTCCAGATTTCTATCGGGCTTACATATGTATTTATATTAAATTCTGTGTGTGTAAGTGCAGTATTTCTTATGTGTTCTGCATGAGAGTATACTTATATAAGCGTGTATGTGTACCAAAGGTTATTCGTAAGAATGTCGTGAGTCCCTACGAGAACTCTTTAAAACAATTACAATTTTGACTGTGCCTAGTCAGTATATTTATGAAATTA
>DWME01005574.1:0-14705 GCA_018244795.1 Parelbella ahira ahira | reverse complement strand
ACACGTGCCCGGCCGCCGCCGCGCTGGGCCGCATCAGCGCCGCCAGCGCCGCGCCCGTGTCGCTCACCACCACTGCGCACCCAAGCACGCGTTCATCAACATCGTCATCATTATCAGCCTACTCCCGTCCACTGCTGGACATACGCCTCACCAATGGCATGCCACTGAGCTCGACCTTCAGCTCTTCGCATCCAACCACTGCCAACCACTTTGTGTATATCATCACTCCACCTAGCATTCCTATGCCATTGCATATAGTATTCCTCATGAGTGTGGCGGTTGCCACACTCATGAGGAATGCTATAGGCTATTTCTTTTCCGAGTTCTTTTGCGCAACTTGTACACAGTACAGTGTACTGACAGTGAATATCACGTAACGAAAATGCGTTATGCAGAACCATGTGCGGCAGGGGGAACTCAATCGCACGCAGCGTTCAACAGTTTGTGTATAGTAATAAAATCCAAATCACCTTATTGCTGGTGTAGATAATAGTGGCGGTGACGGCGGTAGTGAATATACTATAAAAGTTGAAACCATAGGGCATAGCATAGCTAATTATATAATACATAAATTACCTGCGTTGAACTATTAAAATACGACTGTTTGGCGATCTTTATTTCGCCAAACATAAGTTTATATATATTTTCAATATAATGGAATGCATGTATACGATAAACATTCACTTACGTATTCGCCTAATCGAAATCAGCATAGCCACTATGACATAGTGTATATTGGCCAGCGAGGGCCCATCGGAGAACAGGAAACCCCACAAGTGGGGTATCTCGGGACGCGGGAACTCACGGCCGAACAGCAGGCGGAGCCAGCGGCTGACATACATGAAAAATAAATATATTTTAATGAAAAAGTCGAACTGCGGTTTTACTTCGTATAATATTGAATTGTACATTGGGATTTCGCTAACAATGTAATCTTTGTATTCATCACACCTACATTACAAAAAAATATAATGGAAACTATAAAAATGAAAGGTTATTCACAACACAATAATTATCGGTAAGAATATAATGTACAATAACAAAGTCAGCAGGACTTGCTGGACTCCGAAGGCATCCAAAGCGTTGGTAATCTTGAAGACCTTTATGTTATCTAGAATTCTATGATGAGTGATGAACATGCCAAAGCTTTAAGGATTAATATGGACAAAGTCACTCACATGCCAAACAGTTCCATGGAGATGCCGCACTGCGACAAGTGAGATGCCAATTCTGAGTCCAGAGGCACTAGGAATTCATCACGGACGCTTTCCAAGTATCGAACTACTTCGTTTTGATTCTGTAATATTACGAATACATTACCAGTAAGCATAAAGAAAAGCCATAGTATAAAATGAGAGATGCGTATAAAAGGCATTACTAGATTGGAAGAAGAGAGATAGGTGTTCTCAACCTACCCGGTACGGGACCTGGCGTGATATGTAACAATAATATGACACACTTAGTGACATATTAGTTTTTTAAAGATAACATGAAATTGGAAAATATTTGACAACTATATTCATCCTTTGAAGTAAAACTTCTATGCCGAAGGGGTCAACATTTTTCAAGCGCCACGATAATTTAAGATCACGCGAGGAGTAGCGCGAAAAGGTCGTAAGCGCCGTGCGTAACGTGTCACTGACGCGTTTATAGAACATAAATGGATGACATAAAACACCGAAGTACATTCTAGAATATTCCAGCAATTTCCATACATCATATTGTAAGGTCGCTTAAGATGAACAACTTACATGAACGGCTTTGGAAGTCGGCAACCTCCCACAAGACACTGGCACTACATCTCCCGTCGAGTAGAACCTTTCCACGCCTTTCATCACCGCGCTGAACAGCATGCTGTAACAGACTTAGCTTATTATAACAGGTTTATATAAAGGAACATAATGTGAATGATATAAAGAAAATATATAATTGAGTGTAATTTTGTTTTGTCTTACTGCTGGGCTGAATGTGCTGAATGTTGAACTGTATGGTACTTTCAGACAAGGTTATATTGATGATCCAATGATTATAAAACTTCAATGTGTGTTAAAAATAAATAGATATTCTGGAGCAAAGTGGTAATCCAGACAAATAAAGAAAGTTGAAGGTGATATTATTGTTTCTGCTGTTTTTATACCATTTTCCATCTGCATTACAATATTTATGACTTATTTAAATAAACAACAGTGAAATAGATGAATTTAAATTTTACTTACAAGCTATCATGTTCTAAATATTCCTCATGGAGATAACACTGAAGAGTATCACTGAAAAGAAAAAAATATTTTTTAATAACAAAAACATATCTGTGTTAAATAAGTTAAAGAATTTACAACACTTGTTACTTGGTACTAAATGATATCACATATTATCATCGCTATTTCTGTCATATGTACCTATGCAATTGTATACTTGATGTGGACAGCTGATAATCTTTTATATTTCTCTATTTAACACTTAAAACTAGAACATAAAATGTCTGTTCTAAATTTGAATTACCAAGGCAAAATCTGTGGGTAACTGTTTAAAATTAACCTTATAAAAATAAAAACTAAGTGTTTCAAATATGAAATTTTAGTAATAACTATAAAAAAATAGCAGCCAGTACCTTCTTAATTGTATATCAAACTAACCTAACATTTTCTGGTGCATATTTCCTGTCGGAGTGCAGTTCGTACAACAACGGCGCTAATATTTCGTGCATCCCCTGCCGGTAGCCGGGACTAGCATGGGAGCGCGCCCAGAAGAAAAGTATTCGCACCTGAAAATATAGCAGGTATAAAAATTTTAAAATATTGAATGAATACGACAATATTAGTCGTGGAGTAAGTATAGTGCGAAAAGCCGTGCTCTGCGTGCCTAGTGTAGGGATCACAGACAAGAATACCCTTTGAGGAGGCTCTATCCAGCAGTGAACAGAGTCAAGCCAGATAGATGATAAGTGAATGATGAATATTAATATAGTAATGGCATAGTAATATAACCATAACATCCTGAACATCTTTGTCTCTGTAGTACACTTCATCTGGAAACGTTCTCACTACATCCTGCAGTATCAACGCTTTCAGTTCATTGTCGCAGAAGTGCTGCTTCCAAGCGCTCTGGAACGAAATGAGTGTTTGTGAATAACATTTGCTTAAACCAACATTATTTTATAATTCTTATAACATGAAGACACTTTTTGATCCCAGTCTCGACCACAGAAATCACTAATTATAAATGATTATATTATACTTTCCACCTCTGATGTAATTTATTTGCACTGTTACGTAATTACTGAAATGTGTGGTCTTTTTTTTTCTTTCGGAATTATATTGTCATTATTCTTAAGTTTTGTTGGTTGTAATTAATAAAACATTAATTACAACCAACAAAACTTTAAAACAATTAGCAATATTTGCAATTAAAATATCATGAATAATAAGTTTTTTTTGCTTTATGTAAATTGAATGCTTCTGGATGACATCATGTTCTCAGCTGTCTAATTATATTGTATAACTAATTCAAGCCATTTAGCAAGATAGACAGATCCAGTGGTATGAGGTTTGCTGTCTTTCAGTTCATGTAAATTTTTTCAACCTGATCAATAGACAATCTTTATTTATTTTTAATTGATGGTTAAAATCAACCACTAAGACTAAGACTGCTACTATGTGTGTATATTCTTTATTTTTTATACCATCTTCATATATGTATATCTAATGTTGAATGTGTGTGCTCATTTATAGTTTTTAACTTATTGTCTTATAATAGTGAGGTGTTAAAGGTATGGGTGAATCGTTACAAAAATGCTAACCTAACTCAACCTTTCCACCAGCTGCGTTTTTAACACATTGTTTCTATACGTCTCATACAAAATCTGTGCATATTATAAATGTCACACTCACCTCATCATTCTGAGACAGTGGATCATCACCGATGACTGCTCTGGGGTCCATAGACAATTTTTCTCTCAAGTTATTGTAAAAATTTCTGTGGGATTTGATGCTGAAAATAAGTGCTTTCATTATATATAGTGATTGAAATTCATATAATCTTGGCTTAAGTTCTTAAAAATGTGTTTTTTTTTTAAACCCGCCGTGGATCTGAGGGGTGGTCACATATTCCGGGCGGCAGTTTCTAGGAGCGCCAAAATCATAATATAATAATGCGATTGGTACAAAAAAACTTGCTTTATTTCAATTACGATTCAATTACGATTACGATTACTTACTAATTACGATTCAATTTATTTTATAAAACTACTCGCTATCCTTAATTATTCACAAAATTAAGTGTAGTATACTAACATGGTTCGCCAGGTTGGTGGATGTGATTCAGTAACAAAACTTAGAACCACATGACCACCACAGGTTGACAAACAAGTATATATTTAGAGGAGGAAAACCTTTATGTTATTTATGTAAACCAATAAAAAAAAATTAATAGGAAATTATTAACACAAATATTTAATCAAACACAAAAAGAGAGTAAATATAGCTGGCTCTGATTGTGTATCATTAAATATACTATTCCATATACATATATAACAATTACTGTTCAAACATGTTTGATTAGATATACATATTTATTAATATTAGTGTATGGAAACATTATTGTTTATATATTTTAAGAATATTCAAGTTATATGGCTAAATGTAGGTATTATCATCATCAGTGATAATTAATAGTCCATACTTGTGGATGGAGTCTGGATTATTCCATAGTGGGACTTCAACATAACTGCTACGATTGCTATAATCACTTGTTATAATAGTGAAGGAAAACATCATGAGGAACCTGAACATCTTAGAATTTACGGAACAAAAAAAATATTCTCTAACATATGTGAAGTTTGCTAACTTGCACTTGGCCAGCAAGGTAGATTATGACCTTCACTCTCTCAATTTGAGAGAAAACCAGTGTTCCAATATTGGTAATATTAAAGGGTTGAAATGAATGAACAAAACAAAAGCCATGAATTGTAAAAATATATTCACCTTGTGATAATATCTCCAGATGGAGATGGAAGGGTGTTCAACATGATGGCCCAGGCGAGACTCCGAGGCCGCACCAACCTGTGATGTAGCGCAGCTTTCTTTAGGTAGTCTAAATTCCATGTTGAAAATTGGAGACTGGAAAAAAAACATAATTCATTTTAATTTTACATTAACCATACTTTTACACTACACTTTTAAAGAGTTATCATTGAAAGTGCTTTTTGGTATAAAATGCATTCTGCATTTGGAATTCGTTCTCTATGGTCAATTCCAAACTGGCCGGTTTAGTATGTATATATAGGACAAAACTGCAATCTCACTAACATGTAGTTGCCATGTTTCTGATACTAACATTCCCTATATCTACAGCCCTGTTCCCAATTTAATTATTATTAATCTTATTAACTACTCATACACAATGTCCTATACCCAATTTTCCTATACCCAATTTTTGCGTAACTACATTCAAAGGTGGTGGCTAGATTATGCTTTGGTGGGTTAATTTTATACGACATGCACAACATATCGTGTTGTGAGAAACCTGGAGATGGAATTTGTCAATGTTTTTCTACATCTTCCAGAGATCTTGATCTTTTGGAATTGGAAATAAGCCAAGAGAACAACCAGTGTTTGAAAAGTGTTCTCCGTTATTTCCTGGCTTACTGAAACATGAGGAAATATTGGTAAATCAAATCTCTTTTTTTTTTATATAATGAAGAGAAGACTGTGCTGATTACAACTCTATAAAATGAAGTGCCATAATTTGCATAGCATCATTTGGCCTATTGTTTTGCATGAATATGAAACATAGACATTAAAGCAAGAAATTAGCAAAACTTGATGCATTCAAGATGTACTGTTACTAAAAAATTTGGAATATCCATAGGGCACATCATGTCATCAATGCTCACTTTCATTGGAGTATACAGAGAAGAGCAAAGTTTTTGCCCAAAGTTAAATAAAGGAAAATCACTTTTTAGTGCCATATACTAAGAAGCTATCAATGAAAGCTGCATCAAATAATCTCATGGAGCCAGATAGCAAATTGAAAAATTTCAGACTGCAAGATATCATCACCATAGGATATTATAGGCAGAACTGCCATCATAACTGAGGAGCAAATCTACGGGCCAGTTAAGGATAAACAAAAAGGGAAAAAAGGGATAAATTCAGAGGCTTGACTACTAAGCTGTAACGAAGCCGTCAAAAAAAAAGTATATTTTAAAAAAGTCCTTAGCATTAGAAATTCAGCTTATTTTTTTGCAAACACCAAAAAGTTATTTAGTGTTCAAAAATAAATATCAGACACTCAAAACTACAATTCTATACTATTTCTATAGCAATAGCCACTTTTTAGTTATTCCTAGCTTAAGTGGCCAGACATTAGGCAATTTGTTGTGTGAAAAAATTTACATTATAAAAAACCTGGCAAACAAGTTATAAAAATAATGAAGTCAGTGACAAATATATCTTTCATAGCTTTACTTCTTTTATTTAATAATGTATCCAATAGATTCTAAAAATGTTCTTTAAGAGTATTAATATTAAAATGAAATATACATTCTCTTTTAAAATAGTAGTAGGAAAGTTATTATTTTTATATGAATCCAAAAAGAAATTTTAATATATTTGAAAGAGTATGTTTACTTATTACTGAATATCCATAAAATATTTTCTTTCATTGTACTCTACCCCAGTACTAAACCAAGCAACGTATTGTGAAATTAAGAACCAACAGATAGTAAACTTAAAAGTTAAACAAAGAACTGTTTATCGCATCGATAACGTTCACCACTCACTCATAGTCGTTAGCTTCGAAATGCTTCACAGGAGAGCTCGGTCCGTTCGAGTTATCGGACTCCTGGAATACAAGCACAACTCAGTCAATAAAATTTTTCTTTTTATACAAAATCCATCAGCTGAATAATTACCATCTTAAATCCTAAAGTTAGAACGTTTTCAATATCATTCTGCCAGGTACCAAACTGTACTAGAAAAGAGAACGTTATTCCAATTTCTCAAGGCTTCTTTTATTTATTTTGTAACAGCATTCTCTAAAATATCAGTTCGTAAACCATACAATGTAAATTTTATGTGGCTTAACCCTTGACTTTGACTGGACTAATCATTGACAATGACATCGATATTGACATTTCAGTCATACAAAATATTGCAACTATTTTTTCATGTAAAGGAACGCCGCTGTAACTATTTCTAAATATTATTTTCAAGCCGTATTATATATTTTCTTGTTTATTAAACTTTTTTAATCAATCTTTTCGAATTTGTCTTGTGATTATCTTTGTATTTTATTTTAATTAGAATAAATGTTTAATTGCTCAGAAAGTATTAAATTAAAATATATATCACATGTTAAAGGAACAAATAGTTAGGGTAAAATCATTTTAATCAACATACTTGCTTCACAAAAGTTTGTTGAACGAATAAAATGAACAGATCACAAGAGATCTGAGTGAAGTTATAGAAGTACTAAATAGTTCGTAATATAATCTGTGCCTGTGGTAAATCTATGAATCTTTCTCTTTTTAGCTAACGAACGCGCTCGTTTGCTGCGTTTTTTGACTATTTGATTTGAGTGCTAAACAAGTTTTGCATCTCAGTATCGTAATTTGATGCTTGTGGAGAGATTTATCTATGTCAGTTGCCATGCATTCTTCGGCGATCGCAACAATGGCGTGTAATGTGTTAACCGTTATTGTATTGAAGCGCGCGGCGAAATCTCAAGCGCCGAGCCTTCTTCGATGACCATAAGTGACAATTATGATCGCCAACCTGCCGCTGCTCTTCGCCAACGGCAGTCCGACCGGGCTGACGTTTATCACAGCTGGCGAGTTGGAGAAGTTCATAACATTCATGGTGACATGTTCCTGGGGTCATGACACGGTGAAATATATCCGGAAACCGCCGTGGTGGCCCAAGGACGTAGTATTCTCCCATCCATTCGTTCGGCCCGTCGAAGTGCCGAATGACTGGGAGCTGCGGCTTAAGAGACTCGTCAGACGTTGTTACGATTATCATAAAAGTGCATTTTTGTTAGTGTTCTCAGCTCAGCTCGCGCGCTACCCTCGCAAGAGACTAAGGTATGTGGACAACCGTGACCAGACGACGTCTGTATACTATCGGCCGAGCGGCCGACTCCTGGTGACGTTTCGGAACGAGAACCTGTACTACGACCGACCGGCTAATAATAGGACGTCTGAAGTACCCGCGTCACATGTCAAGGCCACCGACATATATCTTTGTGACAACTGTGACAGTCATTTTGACAACTTGGAAGTATTAAAAAGTCATGAGAGGCTGTGTAACAATGAGACAGTGCCAGGAACTTCTTGTAGTAGTGGCCTTTCAGAATTTCTTTCAGCATTAAAGTTGCAGAGAGTTGGTGAGATCCTAGAAGATAAGTCTGCAGGAAATGAAGCTGACTGTCGACCCCGTAATGTTAGAACTGCTGCTAATGTTGACAGAGGTCCTCCATACCCTTTCTCTTCACTGGCATATATGAAAAACTCTAAGACTAATATTCAAAGGGATTTGAGTTATTCTCGGGATAGAATAGAAAGATTCTGTTCCACAACACAAACTCTAACATACTCTAGTAAAAATTTAGGTAGCAAATTTAAATCAAATCAGTTTCCAGTCAGATACAGAAGGCCTATAGACTACTGGCAAAGGAAACATACCTTCCCAAACCAGAGGAACAAAAAAATGCTCGATGTCAAAGGTCAAATTTTATTATTAAAATGTAAACCCATAACTGTAAATATAGAAAGAATGTCTATGAAGAGAATTCAGGACTACATCGATAATTTACATAAGGAAGCGGAAAGCAAGCAAACTAAAATAGAAAAGGACATTTTGTTTGTGGATGGTTTAGAGATGGAGCAACCACTGGATGTGGATATAAAAAGTTGTGATCCCCTGAAGAGGGTGGATGAGTGTGAAGTGATAGACTTGTGTTCAGATGATGAAAGCGGTGAGAATGAGAACTGTGACCCAAAAGCTGGAGTGACTTGTGTAATGCGTGGTGGTGCAGTCTTGCGGCGCACCGCCGCCACACCGCAGGCGCTGCCCGCTGAGCCGTGTGGCGCTCGCCAGCGCCCACTATCCTCCGTCCTGGTGCCTCCCCACCCAGTTATCCTTATTTCACACACACTCAATAACTTACAGACTATATCCTTGGATTGAATTGCATGTATTAATTAAATACATAATACGGATTATTATTTATTACTATCTCCATGATTAAATATTTTAATGTTCTGTGGGTCTATTTCATTTCAGAACGACATTGAAAACATTTATTCCATAACTTGAGTGTTCTGTTGTGCTTGTTCGTAATGACAAAGGGGACTAAAATGGCAGACGCACGTCAAAATGGCGGATGCGTGTCAAAATGGCGGATGTCGGAAAATGGCGGTATGTACTCTTTTATGTTGAGCATCAATAGACATAAACAGGACAATTTAGTGTCATGGCATTTATTAATAAATTAGGCTTAGATTACTCTGCAATGGATCATTTTTAAATTGATAAAAGCATTGTAATTGTATGATTACAAATTATAAGTCTGATTTGATATAACATGTAAGGTTATCATATTAAAATAATTAAGAGATTTGTAGACTAGGTGTTGCACTACACTCAAATTTCCCAGCTTTGTCTATACTTATTAAGCTATCCCAGAATAATTCTGGCCTTAAAATGTGTTACAGCCTACTGAACTAGACAACTGACAATCTGACTGGTAATATTTAAGGATGTATCAAAATAGCAATAACTAAAATGTGGCAAATATTTTTTGTATATACCTCTTGGTCCTTTAACTCTTATCGAAGAGTTGTAAAGTTATGCATCTGATTAAACATTTTATATTGTTTAGGTCACATTGAAATTTTGAAAAAAATGTTTGTTTGAAATCACTAAATTAAGTTTGGTTAAAAATTATAAAGTGAAAACAGTGGAAATATTTCATTTCCCTTTATTTAGTTTGTTAATAAACAATGGTGTCATGTTTGATTAACATGAGATGGAGTAAATGGTTCTGCATACTTTGGTATTGTTTGAATTTGTTAAGTCATAATGCATACAAACATATGAGGGCTATACTAACAATATAGTAGAAAAACGAAATCCATGTCCCTATGCTCAATTTTATTAATTTTGGATTTGTCAAAATTAACCTTCATTCCCACAAATTATCTCATCAAATGGTTTCTACTAAATTTGAGATTAATTTTTAGTTAAAACAATTATATTTTACAGACAATTTGTTCTTGGTCCTTCCAGATTATCCCTATACCATCTAGACTAGATATCTTCATCCACCAGACAAGTCTTTACATAATAAGCAGTTCTTTTAGAAAACACTACATGCTTGTACATTTATAGCAAATAAATAACTTTGAAATAACCATCTTTTTATTCCTATTTTAGATAATATATACTTTTTTGTTGTAATTAACAACTTTTCGCAAATTCTATTCGTCCGCTCCGCCATATTTAAAATGAGATTTGTAGAATTTAGTGTATCGCTCGCACAACTATTTATGTGCATTTATCGATATTCCTTCTATGTTGGCCTCCTCCAAAATGTTTTTAACATTCAAATAAATGCACATTTAATTGTCCTAGCTAGAAATACGATTACGAAATACGATAGAAAGAGACAACATATTAAATAGTTAAAATAAGGATTATAAGATATCATTGTGATTCGTTCAATCGATTTTGTCGTATTAAATGCAGGAATGAACCACGAATATGTCGATTATACATCTAGATTATCTAGAACACTCTGGAACATGCGCTATAGTGAGTTGCGCAGCTAGTAATGTCACACCTTAATGAATGTTACACAGGTATTCACTTCGATCGTTCACGTTCTGAATTAAATGTACGAAATAGGCTAGCGAACGTCTTACATTATGTCGCATCAAGTCCCAAGGCATTTCTTTTAATACCTGTGGTACATATGTATTGTATACCTATAAAACAATTTGTATACGGAATCATGATGAATGCATAATTATGATGTTAAAAAGATTTCTTGTTTGCACAACCTATTGATTTCAAAAACTGGACTAAGAATCTTTATGTAACAGAAGTGTGAATATGTATGAATTTTATATTACTAATCAGTATTATAATTCTAAAATGGCGACGTTATAGAGGGCGTTCGAGGACATTCTAGATCGAATGTATCGGTTGTACGAACATTGACAACAAGTGTCATGTAAAACGACGCCGCCCGATTCGTAATTCGCAACAAAATGGCGACGAAGTACGCGGTAGCGGAACAGTGACTCACAATCTGATGGGCTGTTATTTCTGTATCTGTTGAAAAGAAAGCAGATAAGGTATTTAACTTTGCACTTTGTACAGATAAAGAGGGAGTTTTGCATGAGGCCCAATTATTGTATATGCTATAACTACCCGACTTATATTCAATATTCTGTGATAGACCCTAATAGGTACATTTATGTAAGAAATATTTAATTTTTATTATAACTGTTTAAAGTTTAAGTTTTTATTGATACTTGCTTGGGATATGTGACAATTAACATAAAGTTTGTATCATAAAAAAATAAATACCCCATGGAATCTCTTTCAGTTTTCATTTTCCTGTTCACTTCCTACCTAGCAAAAACTGAATGTTTTGCGTATCTACTAAATAAAATTATTTATATAAAATTTTCATGGTAGAAGAATTTTGGTGGTTCAAGAGGATGCGATATCTGTGGCATTTACCGAACAATTGGAAGATTTTAGTCAAAGTCGTCGTTCAATGCCCTTTATTTCTGTAGGGGTAAACCAAACCACTCATTTCTCATTTCTCTGAAATGTTTTCGTGATAATTTCGTTTTATTAAGCAGCGACAACTTCTGCGCCCCTAAATATTTTCCCCCAAAAACAGTTTGTTTTAAAAATATTAAAATGCTTTTTTGTATAAAAATCAAGGTTCAAATACGAACAAGCATTGCATTGCTCGGGGCCCGGGGACGGCTATAATCGGGCGAGGCACGTCCACACATAACGAGCTATATTATACTTCGTGCGGCAAATGTCTCGGGAGGTGCTCGCTTTGTGTTGACCCGCCTGATTCATTAATACCAATAATACATTTCTTGATTTGTAACAGTTATACTGGCTTTCGATTTGGTACGTATTTAGCCATAATTATAGATAATATCCTATTTTTAATTTTTTTTCAAGAGTTTATATTAAGTAGGACGATAGTCATTGATTAATTATCGCATAGAATAGCAGTCAAAAGTTACGAACGCAATATGATTTCCCCACTTTCAAATATTGTTTTGTCGCTTGCGCCACATTCTGTTATCCGTTACTCCATCTGTTGACATGATAGTGTAAGTTTCCCACACCTTTTTCATTGTTGTTTACGAACAGAGCCATCTATTAACTGTTTATTGCACTATTTTTGTGTATTGTGAATCTGCCACAAGATGTTCAGTTGATACCTATATAATCGAAGTAATTAATACTTTAGTAAGAGAGGTGGAGTTGTCTATATATTTATTCATTGCTTACATCAACGTTTCTTGGTAATTCGATTTGAGTAAGTATTGCGTCGCCTTATTTCCAATACTTTCAAATTTATATATATTTCTAACGCCATTGTTGTAGGACAAAACCTTCGTACCACTTTTCAAACCGAACTCCGTTACAGATGATCGTTTATACTTATATTTGAAATTACACTTTATTCTTGCTATATGATATTTCATGTGTTTTACATTGTCATTTTAGACTAAAACAGGCTAATGATAATGATGATGATCAGGTATTTAGTTTTTGGGGCTCGATATCCAATTCAACCTCAAAACTCTTTCGTTGCTTTTGATTTGCCGTGGCGTGTATGAATTGTATGGGATGTAAATAAAAGATGTGACAAAACGCAACAATATGTTATCTATTGTATAACAAGAGGAGGTGCTAGGGCCGGTGCGCTCAGATGTCCTCGCTGCGCAGCGAGCGCGTCAGCGGGCGGCGGCTGTCCTCGTCCGAGCCGTAGATCACCTCCTCGTCCGAATCGTTGATCATCGAGAACGCGGGGTTGTCCTTCGTTATCGCTGTTTCTGGAACGATACATTGTGATAGGTTCTGTGAGAACGCCACTTTTAAGAAAATATAAAAAGTGATGGATGTCACAGGGTTGAAAAAGGCTAGCTGTCAACTCGAATGGTGTTACTCGACAATATATTAATTGATTATCATTGAAGCTTTTCATTCACAAATATAACAGGTTCAGTGTTGATGTGAATAGCTAAAAATATAGCTCAGGGGCGTGTTGCGGTCGAGGCCTATGTCCAGCTGCTGTGAACGATGACGGGCTTATACTGATGAGGATGGTTTAAATATGCATTTAGTTCCAAACTGTTCCACTTTTCACTTCTATCTGGTGTTTTTAAACTATTCAGCGCTCTGCCACTAAGCAGTGTTCTACGAGTTTAGATAAAAAACTAACCAGTTCTGTGTCATTCCTCACCGTGTATAGAGCCGCTGCCGGGCGAGAACAAGTAGGCCAGTATGTATAGTTTGAAGTTGAACAGGCCGTACATGGCCATGAAGGGCGCGGAGGTGTCGTAGTGCACCTTGGGCTGCGAGGCCCAGTGGTCCTGCAGCGCGGCGGGGCCCCACGACTGCAGCGCCAGCACCGTCGTGATGAAGGTCACCGTGCCTACTATTATCGATAGGCACCGCAGACGGACGTCTGGACGAAAGATTTATATATATAAGTTGCTGTATGGATTTTTAATTCTGTTATATTTTTTGCTACTTGCATATAATTAATCTAATTATTCAATACCATTGTTTATAAAATTTTGCAATAAAACGAAATAAATTTATAAAAAATTTCAATAAAACAGATAATTTATGTGCAGATCTAATTACTCGGGATTCTTTTTCAACCCGAAGGCTGAAACTAACATTATTGTTTAAAATAATTACTTACCAAAAAATGGCATATTCCTTAGATCGCTATACGCTTTTATAATGAGGACCAAAAGATATAGAAAGTACAGCGTGATCGCACCGAAGAACATGATTTTCACAACCTGTAATTGAAAAAAAAAAATTAAATTCTATTTTCGTAAGATTCGACTAAAATGGACTAAGAATTTAATTGAATACCTGTCTAAAGTACAAAAGCGATTAGTTTTTATGTGGTGCGGAAATTTTAGTAGAGATGCGATGAGATATCAGGAAAGAATTGAGATCAATTATGTATGTTTAATAAAATAAAAATTGATCCTTCGAGCTCGGATTTGATTAAAGACGCATTCGATTTGGCTTTTTCTCATTCACGTTTTGGGGATCGATTTGAAAAAGTATTTTAACCGTTATGTCCATTCTTTAAGCTTTCTTATATCCAATTGCAGCGGACGGCGATTTTGATGAGAAAGTACATATTTGTATGGGTTTCCATTAACAATACTAATCTGTAGTAGTTCAGAGAATAAACTGGACAGATTGTTCATATTAGGCAGTAAATAGAAGACGGTGGAGAGCAGGTGTATATAGTACAAGGCAAACGGATGAAAAACCGCCTTCAAGAGTGAGATATGAGGCGGTTTGTGAGGGCTCTGAGGGTGATGTGAAGATTCAAAAATTCAAATTCAAATTCTTTTATTCATTATAAGGTATATACATACACTCAATGAAAGTCATGTTTGGTCATTATAC
>DWME01005573.1:0-14707 GCA_018244795.1 Parelbella ahira ahira | reverse complement strand
ATATTGGGTGTGAGTCATATCGACCTCACGTTATGCTTTCTGGGGTATCTAGGAACGTTATGTATCTAGGGTTAAAGCGTTAGCGGCCACCTTTCTGTTAGCACTTGAATAAAATATTCACAAAATATATTGACATTGGAAGTCGTTCGAATTGTTATTCAAAACATACCATTTATATTCGATAACATAGCCTTTTTAACTAAAAAATAATATATGCTGTGAAAGTCGTCACAGACGAAACTGTTATATATATTAATACCGTTTGCTATAATATATACTATAGGAAATCTTTAAGGACATTAGCTGCGCAATAATATACATATTTTGCTGTATTTTATATCTGTTCATATTTAGACGATGTAAAATAGAAATATCTACGAGTGTATATGATATAGCTACCTGTGCGGTCACCCGAGCAATAGTTTCGAAAATATATTATTCTAAGATACCGTAGTATGCCTTGCTATAATATGTGTTATAGCTCCATCTGTTTCGTCCTTAATATACCAAGTGGACAAAGGTGTTCAGACGAAGCAAGTTAAGTGTATTTTTAAAGCAGGCTGAAGGATGCGTGGCTGTTCAATTAACAAGTCGGCAAGCTGCATCTTTTGTTAGGGTTTGACAACTTTAAAACTATGTCATCAGTGCCACAGTCTGTCAGTTGTCCTCCCGTCGGAGATTAAAATGTGTGATCGTCATCACACATTTTAATGCACTTACTGTTAGCTTTTAAATGAATCGTTATTATCTATACACATACGGCACATTTTATGTCGCGTGTAAAGGACTTGTGTGCGAATTTAAAAGCAGCTGTAAGGTCAATAGAAATTGAACCTTATTTTGTTACGGCAGTAAATTCATTTTTTCTTATAACATCACAAACACACTTTGTCACTGTGACATGTGACGTGCAACACATGCCGATTTAAAATAAACATTGTTTGGAAACGCCTGTTTTTTTTCAGTACTCAGAGAATATATAGTTCTCAGTTAGGTGTGAGTGTGGAGATAGCGAGCAGTTCAAAATCTGTACTTTTAACCTTCAATAGGAATAACAATAATAATATTTCGGAATAATTTCACACACAGGCCGAACATGTAGAAATAAGTCAGCGGATAACGTATTATATTATATGTATACATATTAGAAACAAATAGAATCAGTGGTTTCAAATCAACAAGTTAATGATTCTAAATAATATGCGGAAAAGTTAAGAATCAATTAGTGTATTGCAAAAGCATTTGAGCAACGGACGGCAACCGCTGCCAGTCTCGCGTTACAAACTCGCAACCGCACTGAGATTTTGTAACGTTAAAACAAATCTGGAATGTTTCATTGTTGTACGTTGAATATGTTACAATCCCATTCAGCGCGGCAACCTGACCATCCTACGAGCGGTCCGACCAGTTGTGGTCCTTTCGTTGCGATCGCGAAGGTCGTCTGCGTGTTGGTACTCTAATATAATACATTTATTCATAACTAGATCTAGTAAGACCAAGATTTTTGTAGTATATTCTATTGAAGTGTCACTAACGACCACGGCAGTGTGTGCAAATCGAGCCTTTCAAATATCAAGTTTAAATCTATTAATAAATAAACATCAATTTACAAATATCATATTTAAGGTTATCTAACACTTGCAATGTTAGTCTAGTCAGTCTATAAAATGACCTATGGATCTGGCTACAATATACAGTAAGAATTTTTGAAATCCAACTGCTACTTTTAGAGATTAGTACGTACAATCAAGAGAGTACTTTCTACTTAATTATATTAAAATATAGATGACCTTGATGAGATATTTGGAACGGTTCTGTTAGATAGAACAGTAGTATTGGATGACGCGGTTCATTACTGTTAACAAATGTAAACACACATGGGATTTATAATAAATGTACGCTTTTAACGGGCCGTTAGTTATTAAAAATGGCGAAACATTAAGTGACAGACATACAAATATTAAACAACTTTTTCTTTAGATTTGCTCTCAAACCGCAATAGAAGCGTGGCAAAATGTTGAGAGGCGTTTCTTAATTAATTATTAATTTCATTTAATTAACAGTACGTTTAATATTATATTTAATTAACAGTAATTGATAGAAAATATACATCAGTTGTACGTTTGTTAACAGCTATTGCAATTACGGCGTCTTGTTTTTTGAATTAGTTAATACTATCTTGTAGTCATGTTTAATTGTAGTCTACTCAAGTACTGCCTAAGCTATACAAGTACCTACTTATACATACTTGTAAGCAATTGAAATCTTGTTGACTGCACTATAGATTCATTATGTGTGGCAATAAGCTTATCCCCTATTCCATGGGACGGAAAATGACTGAAACGTGGGAGTGTACTACATTCCTCTGCCTACCCCATTGGAAAAATACAGGCATTACATTATGTATTTTGTTACTAAAGATTCCGTTTGAAGACAATTACAAGTGCTCACAGAACACAGTGCCGAGATCTGTCTGTTGTTTATCTCCGTTCATAATTAAATGTTGATGTATTCCACTGAACGATAGAGGCACATTATCTTGTAGTGTACAATTGAATATAAATCGTGTATCAATTACTTATTGATTGCCACTTGAAGGATTAATTCGTTGAGAGCGTCAGATCAGCGTTGAGCGTCCTTTGAAATGGACCGCCTCGAACAGCAGCGCAGTTTTAGGTCGCATTTAAAATAGAGCTTTATCACATCTCAATAAAGTCTATTTTTACATTTCAAATATTTTATGTCGGCGCTAGAGTATCCTTTTGTCATAAATGATTTCTTTAAGCCCAATAGTTAGCACGGAGTCTGGATTTATGCCCGGTGTGCTGCAATAGGCTACAAAAGTACAAGGAAATAGTACAACATAACTGGTGAATTGTGGAAGTGTACTACGCTTCTCTGCCCACCCATTCGGAGAAATAAAAACGTCATGTTATTTGAGAAAACCTAGAATCTATCTGTTTTCTTTCTCCGCGTGAGACAGTATCGTTGTTAGGGAACCCAAATAACTATACTCAATACAGCGCAAATCTTTATGATAATTTGTAACTATTTCGGAACATATAATACTTACTGCAGTACATCTATTAACGTTCGTTCATGCGTGTTACTCGTCAAGGTTATTACGAAATGCATACTTACAGACATACATAGATTGGGCGAGCATTGTGAATCATACATTTGCAATTTGCAATGTGCGGTCACCAACGATGTTAGAGTTTTGCGAAGAATGATTTTCAGCTCAAAATATTTTGTGCTCATATTAAAATGAACGTAACAAAGCATTTTCATATTATTCATTTAGACAGATGAGATTCATCATCATCAATTTCATCAACCCTTTTTAATCGTTTCACTGTGCTGGTCGCGTGTATTCGCTGAGAAATATAAAAATAAGCCCATAGTCTGTCACGCTGGCTAATTGCGGAGTGACAGTCTTAGACATATACCTATATTAAAAGATAAGTGAAGAACAATAAGAGTTGCAAAAAAAATGCGTAAAAATAAGATACGTGTTAAATTAAAACTAATATTGATTAGGTTACATTAGGCTAAACAACAGGGTGTCAAATTGCGGTACTCGAATCAAAACAAAACCACAATCATTAATAAATTAAATGACCCATTTCCTAGTGATCGATCACCTGAACTTATGAATGTAAACTTTACATTGCACCTGTACTATCAATAAAGTGTCTTTCTTTCTTTGAATGCGGTACATATAAAACATGCAATATGACTCTTACAATTCCAATGTATACATACTGACACAGCGGGTAGATACCGCTTAGTTTTATATTAGAATTGACTTTGTCCGTGGAGTTATAATGAAACCGCCTCTTATCTGTGTAATATAATTGATATTTAACGTTCGCAGGGATCGTACGAGGCAGGTCCTGATGAATCATTGGAAAGCTGATTCAGATTGCTATTTAAAATAAACTTCTGTTTACTCGCAAGGAATTCATAAATAACTTTGGCGATACGACAAGATATTATAACGTTACTACATATTATTAACCGTTGAAGATATTGTAGCTTCGGTCTCTTGTACCTTACGAAGAGAAAATAATATTAATACTGTTACTTTCGTTTGATAGTCTTTATCAGTACGCACGTGTGCTTTCAATTTTATTATAATGTTATCAGGTGAAAATATTGCAGCTTCGGTCTTTAGTACCTTCAGAAGTGAAAATAATATTCGTACTGTTTCTTTCGTTTGACATTCTTTATTAGTAAGCACATATGCTTTCAATTTTCTTCAATGTCGTCGCTACAACAAAAGCGGGTCTCGTGCTTTTGTGCGAAGTATGTGAACGGAATACTCAATTGGTATGTGAAGGTGTAGGTAGTTGGGCTTCGAGTTTATTATTCAGCCGGCGTTCGTGTCCGATTTGGTGGGTCTCGTCCGGTGCACGTTATTAGCTTAGTGGGCACGAGGTGTATCCGGAACGATAACACGGCCAGATTGAGTCACTTTGATCCTACAAGACAATATATATCCTTAGGAATTTATCTGAGACAAATGCCAATTCAGATTTCTGAACACGGTCACAGTTAATATTTTAAGTTAGGTATTGTGATGTAAACGGATTATTAAAATGATAGTAACGTGAATAAGAAGAAATGAAAATCGAACTGATACACTTATGAACTTTTTCGACCGAATCCATACAATAGATCCATTGTGTGGCTTACTCAGCTTTGGTGACGCGGCACGCGATTCATGGAAGTGTAAGACACATTCGTCCGTAAGGTTTCCCTGCATTCTATTAACAAATGGAAATAGCATGTATAACGATTAGGTTTGTAACGACAATACTAAACTTACGACTTCTCGTAAAACTATATTTATTGCATTATTACAAAGAAATAGCAAGTGCGATGATTCAGAAATAAAAACAAAATAGCAAAAAGAGTTGCAAATTTTATCAATACCTAAAGCTACATAAATGATGAGTAAGGAGTTCCCAACTCCATTTTAGAAGTCTAAGCTAATGTCAGTGGCTCGTGATGCATCCTGCTATACAAAAGTTAATGTTATGGCGGCCGAGTGGTAACCGCTGACTGCGTAAAACACAATCTACCTAAGCACGGCAAAATGGCACTGACCGCTGACAGGTAGTAACGTAGGCGGTACGAGAAGCTGTGTTCTGCGATCTTCAACCCGCACATAAAGCGTGAGGAGACCTAGGTCCAGCAGTGGACATAGATAAACTGATGATGAAGATAAATAGCTGAATAAATAAATAACAAACGTAATCGCTTAAATCAAATTACATTTTTAAGCAAACAAAATTCATCTGTAAATGGAATTGACACTCCAATGAACATGATCGACGCTCTATTAATACATCAATCAATCAAAAGGTGAATAATGTTAATATTTACAATTCGAATGATGTTCAATAACAAAAATATAACCGAAATAACCTTGACATATGACCATGCTTTTAACATTGAAAAAAATACCGTGACATTAGAAGATGTTTTATGGACACGGAACATCAGGCAAGAAAACAAAAAAAATAATATTTTAACGAAACTTTCCAACAGTAGATAATTATAGTTAGAATCAGATATAAAATTAGTGATAGACCTAGCTCCCGGTATTTTTAACATACGAGTAAAGAAAATAAGCTAAATGACGGCAAGAAACAGCTGCAAGGAGTGTATTTCTTTTTTTATGAAATTTTTTCTTTCCACATAAATCAAATAGCCAAATTCGTGGTTGCCGGTAAGAAATACTCGAAAGAGTTTAAATTACATTTCAATAAAAATAGTATTGTCTGGATGAAAGTTTGGCGTGTGCTTATCTTATTTTATCTTCAGCAGTCGATATTAATGCCTCGCTTGCTGGTTCAATTCCGAGCCAAAAAAGATAAATCAATCTATAAAAATAAATTCGCTGAAGTTTCTATATACGAAGAGAATAAGGACTGAATATTGATATCAAGCAGTACATTTTGACTGCCGATATCCCCGCTAGGACCAACGTGAACTTGAAATGAACGAATCATCTAAAATTTAAAGTTATCTGTAAACTATTAGTATAATTCGCGCTCGTTATGTCGAATTGGAAGCAGTCATAACAGTATAAGAGGCTAGCAAGGAAACGCTTATCAGGGGAACAATTCACTCGTTAATATTTTAATTGAGGTGGACGTAGCACAAGCGGGTCGTTGGCAGAGCGAATTTAGACACGGGAAAGGTCGACTGTGCTGACTAATACTACTCATATGATTCGTTCCAACCAACACAGCGTGACTCTTGGAAACGGAGATTATAATACTAATATTAGGACATGTAAGTCCTAGAGAGGAAAACCATACATCGTTCGGCAGCGAACACTTCGGAATATTGTTTATACAAATAATTTTGTACTTTTGATTGAGATTAGTCTTAGGTAGCGTGATAGTTTGGCACATAAGCAAGCAACCACATAGAAAAACGAAGCGACTAGTGAGAGAATTTTTAAACACCGATTTAAATTTTGATTCATTATGAAAGCGGTCTTCGATAAAATCACTACATTAGATTTATTCATACTAACATTTCTTGAAACAGCTGAAGCGGAAAAATCTTGATAAGTAAAATTTTTCTCTCAGATGTAATAGCAGTTGGCTTTTGTGATATCGAAATAATTTTTAAACATTATTTTCATATATGTATTTCTGTTGCTCATGAAATTAACGCGCGAGAAAAACAATCTCGGCGATCTTGGAAGAATAATGAAAACGTTTTTAGTTTATTCTCATCACCAAATTATAATGACACAAAAACCTCACAGAGATGGTGTTTAAACAAAAAAATACACAAGTGTAGACACGAAAAGTGACTCACAGATTTATAACCTTGGATCCGAGGCCTTTGGTCGCGCTCTGATGAACAGTTTTGGCTTTTCTATAAGATTCCACTTTATATGATAATAGAAATCGAAGATAATACTAACCAGTATCAGTTTACAAAACTCGTATAAAGGAAATAAGTGCATCTATCATCAAACAAAGGTATTATTAACAGGTAAAAGTGAACAAAACTTTAAAAAAGTTATGAACTGAATGGTAAATAATCCCAATTTATGTTTTTGGTTCCATCTTTTTAAACAGAGTGACCATTTCCAGGAGAATCCTTTTCTAATGTGAGTTTTGAAAGCATGATGCTTGTTAATTATTCGCATTTACCGGACCCGTGGAGATTGCACCGCTAGTATAACGACCTCTTGACGGAAGGCAAACAATAGGCAATTTCAAATTATTTCACCATTCTTCGAGGTTGGTGGACGTTGAATAATAGCATTGGCCATTATTCGCGGCACTGGAAGTACTATTTTAATCCGAGCCGTAACACTTTCAAAAATTACATCGCTAAGAGATTAACTTATAACGGATAGTATATTAAATGATAGATGTACAGTTTAGTGTATTGAAAACGTATGACGTAATAGTGCCATATTTATAATTACTTAGTTTTAAAAATTAAGATCACACAATCGTAAAAACAATTACATTGTTTTTGTGTAATTAGACTTCTGTTTCATGATGACAAAAGAAAATTTTGAAATACATTTTTGTTTAGTAATTAGGAATGTTAATGATCACAAGTTTAAAGACCAAGATGGAAAGTTGAAAACATGATGCTAATGGATCATCAGTAGATGAAGATCTAGAGGTTCCGACAAGTGAATTTCACTCTATTAAGCCATCCGTGGGAAACTGGTGCAGGTATCGTGCTGCGACCCGGTTTGCTACACGACGTACGAGATACGAGTACGTGAACGGATGTCCATGTCTCCTTCGAGAATATACAAATTCAAAATACAACCAAACATATGACCCACAAACTAAAACTTTCCTGTCTTACTTTTGTAAAACATGTTTGGCACAGTACCTTAGGTGATGCAAAGGCGCCCTCGTTTGTCAAGAGTAGCTTAGGTTTGAATCTAGTTAAAGGAGGTAATCAAATGAGCAAGATAAAAGAACATGTAGTAACTATTATTTTAAGAAGAGGATAAATTTGTTCAAACATAAATTGTGAATGAACAGTCAAATAATACAATGTACAGGAACCTCTAACTTTAATAATAAGAATACAAAAACCTATTTACAATATATGACAATATAAGTTAATAGGGTAATCCCAAAAAAGAAATACAAAGTAAGTGAAGTCACAAGAATTATCGGTACATCGTACAACAATGTTGATACATGAGGTGAACCAACAAAAGATGCAAACAACTGTGCAATAACGTCTTAGAAATCGTGCATCCCATTACGCGAGTCGTCGCAACACGTGAATGGGTCATTAAGAGAGGCTCGACTGAGCGCTTCCTACATTACTCCGCTACGCTGCAATGTTACAATATACCAGTCCCTTTTATACTGCACTGCAGCGTTGCGAATTTCAGAGCACATTGCAGTAAAAAAAAACTGGGACACGAAGAGACCACATTGTTTTTAGTGAATTAAAACGTTCATAACAATCTTTTGCGCTTAATTGTGCAAGTATTAAGACGCTAAGTGCTGCAATGACACAGAAGTAGAGAAAAGGAAATGCTATTATATCTGATGATTACGTTGCTGCAACAACCGAGGCAAAACGATAGTTGCAATAACAAGTCTAAGTAAAATATCAAAACAAAAGCAGGAAAGTCGAGACACGTTTAAAAACACGCATGCATCCTTCAAGTGTTCCTTCAAGACATGAATAGGTCTTTATGAAAGGCTTATCTTAGTGTTCCATACAAAACAACGTTAAGCCACGGCGTGGTATACAATATGTCAGAGTTCTTTCAACTACTGATATGAACAAATTGTTTCGTATTAGATTCATTCCTACTTTATGCCTGTGTCAATGTTATCTTTTATTTTTAATATAGACTATTTTTTAGATAATAAGCTGGTTTTAATATCTAGAGTTATAAACGATCAATGTATTATTTATCGATACAAATGTGGATTAACTAGATCTTCTATAGTTGATCACCAAATACAACCACCACACCCTTCTATTAATCTCTAATCGTTTATTAGAAACAGAACTTAATAGAATCAACGTTTAGTTTGAAGTCATCCATAAACATAAGGCAACTTAAATTGGCTTGGCGGCCTTCCATCCTAGAATCAACTTGCCAAATGTAATTTCAATTTAGGACGAAGTACGTGTTGTATATAAAAACAAATGTTGATTTACGTCTGCATTCGATACTGCATACGTCCGATTGCATGCACTAGTTTAAAAAGATGTTGATTGAGCTCCATCGTCAAAGAATAATAAGATTTATGTAGGATCGGAAAAAAATATTTCAGAAAAATACATTAAGTACAAGCGAAGCGATAACGTCACAGATTACTATAATTATATAATAAATAAATAAATATTATATTCAAACTAGAAAACGAAATAGAAATTATTTTCGACTGAGAAGAAAGCGTGACAGAACAAATCACTGATCAATCAGTAGAATAAAGTGTTGCTAAACGATCTATTCGTTTAATCGATGTGGATGAAATGCCGTCACACCATCACCGAACACCGTCTATATTGTGTGGAGAATGTTAGACATCAATTAACTCAAGTATACGCAAATCTTGTCTTTACACGAACATTTAAATTGGATTCTGTACGAATGGAAGATAGTCTTTCTGTCGTAATAATGAATAAAATTTTCTCAGATTCTAGTTACCAATAGGATTGTTTAGTTGTTTTTAAGGTATGTGCTTTTGGTATGTCCAAATTTTTGTTCCATTAAGGTTGTAATACATGTGCAAGACTTTATGGCAATGATGTCTTCATTAGTGATTGCGATTTCGATCTATCAATTATTGTTGTTTTTGTATTTATATTTGCATTCAATAGCCGTATTTTAATTAGATAGAATTGGTTACACTACAATGATGTAAAAATGTAGATAATTTGTTTCATTTTGTTTTCATGTTCCTTTGTAGACTGAGTATAGTGACAATTGGTATTTTGAATATATGTATATATCATACCAAAATTTGTCCATAATTATATGCTCAATTTTTTAGTCACACTAAGTTTTTTTGTAACAATGATTATAAATAGTAATCGTACTTGATTTAGTTTGAAACGGACTCAAATATTTTAGCTCGTATATGCTCTAAATGTTTCCACCACTACATCTAAATGAACAAGCTTGACGGTATACGGTAAGTTACGACATGTTTGAGTACAGTGTAATGTTTTCGGTATCAAGACACGAGGATAATGTTGACATTTGTATAGCGGATGAGGAAACAAGCAAGCAACAGTTGATAGCTGAATGTAATTGAACTGAACACGACACTGCATAATCATATAACAGGTCAAAGTTGTTATTTCAATTATGGAAACAGAACTATGAACGCTGTTGAGAATCGTGACAAACTGCCGGCTAAATCAATTTGAGGTAATGTTCTGATCATTAAAGGGAAACTATATGGGCGTTGCTAAGTTGCTTTAGAAATGGAACTTGAGAGTGACATGGTCTATTTGGATCACTTTACGCAATGTCTGTAAAACATTTGACATACAAAGCTTCGACGGTTAAAACGTGGCGAGAACGTTGTAACAAAATAATCTTAGCATAAACTCCGATGCAGAGTAAATCCGACATACATTTATTATGGCACAAAGCAAATTGTTCGTATTAAGCTATTCAGTGTTTTTACTTTACGTACATTAGCATATCACGTGTATTACACCTTAAGTTAAGTGTTTAAAGACGACTCACACTAACCGTGCCATATCATTAACCCAAATAGCTGTTATGTCACTTGTAACATAAATTATCACTCATATTCTGTAACTTTATTCTCATAGTTATGCTGCGTTTACGTGAACATTATCACATCACATTAGTATCGTGTATTGTGATTGCGTTACAAAATCATCTATAATTATATTAAATAATTTTGAACGTTACGGCTATTGTATTAAAGTTATATTTTGGTTTATTTCTGTGTTTCGTCTACAGATTAGTGTGCTGTTGCAGATTAAGAAGTGCACAGTAAAGAGTGGCAAACTTTAGCAATCTAATTAACAGCTACTTTCATGGGCCGCTGAGGATGTTGTAATTCGCAGCATTGTTGACTGTTCGCAGGAGTATTTGTGTCGAATTGATAGCATCTTTACACTCTGTGTCTCAAAAAGGCAGTGCAGTTAATGCAATAATATTTTCTGATTTTATTATTGTACTCTACAGGTAAACATGAACCGATAAGTCTTACTACAGGTAGTGAAAACAAATTTTCGATAATGCTTATTCATTAAATCGGAAAACTGACAGCTTGCATTTAATAGCGAACTCTATAAAGCTAAATCCTGAGAATAAAAAAGAATTAGGAGTGAGGGAGACAAAGAGAGAGAGAGAGAGAGAGAGAGAGAGAGAAAAGCATTGTGCCAAGAAGTACCATCTAAATCGCAAATTGTAATCACAGACGCAACAATCAAAGCAACGGTTCCTGTATTCATTTAGTTGGGGCAGACAGACGGAGCCAATTTGCAAGAGCAATTTTATACGTCGTCTATCAGTTAACGAAGTGGACAGAAGTGAGGACATGTATTCTTATATATTTGGGGTTGCTCTGCGGTTGATTACAATGTCTAATGAAAATTCGAACATATTACTATAAATAATTAGTAGAATGTAAAGGAAATATTCATACAACTGATTCTGGGGCCACGTCGCTAAGGTATAGAGTCACGAGTAAAATTGGTAATTGAAAAGTGTGTGTGAAGCCAGCAATTAATAGCTTCTAAATAGCGAATATAATCCTGTAAGTCAGTAAAACAAGTGACGTTAAGAAACTTGGCAATGAGTATACATTTTCTGTACTGTATTTATTCAAAATATAGCTACAAAAGCAGAAAAAAAGAAAGTAAAGAGGCTAGTCAGATTTGTAAGAACAGAGAAATGTGGTATTTAATGCTGAAAGCATACACAATAAGGGAATCTGTCGTGATTATATAATAACAATACTACAGCGTAAAATGTGATAATTATTTTAATTTGAATTATCGAATGAAACTCGAAACTCTCGATTCGACTTCGATTCGTTCGTAACAGACCGAGAGAGACACGCACGACTGGACCGCCTCGGCTCGGTACTTTCTTTTCGAATTTATTCTGTTCCAATCACAGCCATTTCATAGACAAATGAATGAGCCGTTGACGTTCGTATTTACTCTTACCTATGTTGTGTGTTAATGTCGTCACAGACGGAGCAATAATACATATTAATATAGCGTGCTATGATTTACACTAACAGTAAAGTAAATTACCACATGCGACAAGATTATCTGCGCTAAATAATGTAACTATTATATCTGATTACATATTGTTACGTAAGATAGAGATCATCATCAGCCTTTACATGTCCACTGCTGGAGATAGGCCTTCCCTAATATTGGTCCGGGATCTTCCGAAAATCCAGCAGCTTCCCGCTGTCTTATTTAGGTCGTCAGACCATCTGCTAGGAGGGCGACCTATGCTCCTTTTATAGATATGTGGCTACTATTCGATGACCTTTCTTCCCCTCTCGGTTGTCGGTAAGATAGAGATATTTATATATTATAGCTACGTGTGCTGACACTTAAGTGTTACTATAGTAAATATATTGAAATATTTCATCTTAATTATGTTTTGCTATAACGTGTTCTAGCTCCGCTTGTCACTACCTTCATGGCGCTGCTACACTATAATTATCAAATTTTAAAGTTATTTGTAAGGTAACATTTTATCGCATTATTCAGTAAAGTTATGAAGCGTTTGTGGTGGTAAGTAAAGCTGGAAAAATTAATTTTCAATAACGTTTTAAAAACATCCTGTAACGTTGCCAGTGTGGCGGTACCATTATGATTTATTGTGTGTGAGTGAAAATGCACCGTTAGCATACACTGTGTTAGTTTGCGACGTGTGAAAGTAATATGGAGCTCGTGCGGTGGTCGCGGCGCGCGACGGTCGTGCACCATCGCACTGGGACTCCGCTAGAATAGCAGGGAGTTCCTGCGTTCATTGCCTGGTACATATTATTGTTATACATTCACACGGTATCCTTAGAGGGTTAGGCAGAGGGCACTGAGTGCTAAACATGTCTATCCTTTAAACCAGACGTGCTTCTTCTACATTCATCATTGTCTGCCTACCAGACTTGACCAAGGCACGTAAGTGAGTCTTGGTCCACCTTGGCACCGGCATCCATCAACATTGTTTTATCATTGTCAATATTGTCAGTCCGATTATACCGGATCAAATCGGATCACATCCGATAGAATTGTTTCTTTTTAAAGATATTAGTTAGTATTGAAATTTTGATATTATACATATAACTGTGACATTACAATAACCGAGACGATCCAAATGAAATGTAACTCTGAAAGTCTCTCAAAATCCACTACAAGTATACCACCTAATCAGTCTGCCTCAGGTCTCTGCTGGACACAGTTCTCACAGCGGGTATTGTCTATTAGTCCCACGCTGGGCATGCGGGTTGGGGATCGCAGAGCGCAGCATCTTGCACAGTCTCTCCTGTTGCCCGTTGGTGACCAGGGCATTAAACTACGCAGGATTAGATTGCTATACTGTGATAAATCAGGTAAATAAAATATGTCAACTATAATAATCAGTTAACGCGTCAAATATGATGGTAACAAGGATTTTATCAGATTCAAAGTACATACATATTTGGCCGAATCGGCGTGCAATTTCCAATTTAGAATTGTAGAATAATAATTTAAATGTAATAAATTCTAAATGCCAAAACGTCAAGCTAAAATTACCAATTATCGTCAAAATAATAATATCCTAATAATAAAGAGCGTTTATCGGGGGATTCTGTTTCTAAACGAGGCCGGTATCTGAATGATCTCGCGTTGGAAAAACATCGCAGACAATGTTTACGCTTCGATGGACTACATAACTAGGTGTGTGGATGTCTTGCGAATATGCAAATGTGTCATCGAAATTCGCGGAACGTGTGCTGTTTCGCTAATAGAACATATATGTATGTATGTATGTATACATTTACGAGGCATCGTTATTGTATAATATTTTCCGCAAACATCATTACGAAACCCGTTTATGGTGCTGTGATTTTCATACCTACTTGTTCTTCAGCCCACATGTTTGGTTAAGAGATATAATTATTTAATAATAATAATTATTATTAATTTTATATCGTTACAGAACAATATTTATTATTATATCGATATACATATATATTCGATAACTGCCTCGTAGGTCATGTGGTAGTGATTGCTGTGCAAGAGGTCCTGGGTTTGAGCCCGCATCAGGCAGTATTTATTACTGGTTTTTTATATTTTGGAATTCCCAGTACCAGTTTGGAATTTAGATTTGAGCTCGTTGTACGGCAATAGTCTTACCCCAAATTCCACGTGACGAATAATATTACAGGCGAAACGTGGGAGTACGACACTTTTTGCCTACCCCTTCGAAGAAATAGAGTCGTGATGTTATGTTCATTACATAATAATAATTACGAATTAAGCCGATGGTACCGAGTGCCAAATATCAATCCTAACAGACCTAACTTGCTTCTTCTATCTTCTACATTTTATAACATATTTATAAACAAAATGGCGGAATTAAAACTAACTTCTCTACTTTAAGTTAAAAAAGAACATAAAAGCGGCAATATTTCGATGCGAAACATGTAAAAGGGAAGTCACATTACATTTAGGCGAG
>DWME01005572.1:0-14707 GCA_018244795.1 Parelbella ahira ahira | reverse complement strand
GAAACGAAAATTTGTGAGGTCAACGAACGCGAGTAGCCGCGCAACCAAACGTCAGGTTGATTCACTTTTCATCCGCGCTCACTTCGCAATAGATTTACGTATGTAACAGAAAATTACTTTTTTTATATAGAGAAAAGTACGAATATTTAATGTTATTTAATATAATATTACTAATATTGTTTGCACAAAACATAATAGCAAATGTTAAGCTTCTAAGTTTCAGGTCAATGCCATTACAAATTTGTACTATAGCTATTTTAAGTGTACTCTTTAACGCAATTTTATTATTGTGAATAACAAACTGATTAAATATGTTAATATAATACCCGTTAGAATACACAGCAGTACAATAAATGGACGTATCGGTTATATAACAATGTCTTCAATTGATATTTTCTACAGACTTTTCCGTTGGTCGCGGTATGTCACAGCGTATGCGCTTTCTGTCACCTGTTTAAATATTCGCGGTGTGGAAAATATATGGAGAATATTTTGTAACCTGAGCGGTAACGCAGAAAGCATGAGTTTTTACTTTTATCGAGCACATAAACGTGGGTTCGTCGACCCCGCTGCGTGCTGTTCGGCCGCGAATTCGCGGCCGGCGAGCGGACAGCCGCGTGCTGATGGGCATTTTATGTTGCGACACTCCAATGTGCCACTCTACCACTTCCTATACACATGGTAAACGTTATGAGTTCGCTTTAAAGAACAGTTCTAGACTGTAATATTTAACTGTATAATTCTAGTTTTAACTGTATTATTTAGCTCTATAGCTCTACCTTTTAACATTGATTGGATTTAATCTAGTTATATAAATTTTTGATAATATTACTTAATTCATATTATCAATTTTTATTAATCGTTATTGAAAATCCAATCCAATAATGTTATGTACAGGTCAATGACTTATATATATCACGTGCATTTTAAGCGTTTTACTTGAAATTGTTGAACGTGTAATAAGAATTATTTGTAAAGCAACTTATTCCTCGTTGACTTAAGTAATATACATTATATAACAAATATAAGACCTGAAGATTATAATTTTTTTTTGTAAACAGCGCACACAAAATACGAGGAAATAAATACGAGTATGTTTAATAAGTAATCAAGCGCAACTCTACTCGGCGCTCGTTGATGTCGTTTGTATGTAAGATTGTAACACTGACGGGTATTTCTTAATCCATAATCAAGACAATGAAAAAAAAATTTACAAAAATTCCTGGCAATCGTTTAAATAAAAGACATCCTTCTTTTATATTTAGTGAAGAAATTCTATTCAAGTTGGTCAATTCCAATAAAAATAGACGTATACAATGTTAGTATCTTTAATGCGTTTTATACAAATGTAGAGTTTGCTGCAGCATCGCAGTGCAACAGGCACAAAAACATTTCCGCATTGCGCAGTAGGTAACTTGCATGGTTTCCTATACAACTAGCCCTTCTTATACAATGGTTGATATAAAAGTATGTATAAATGTATAACGGTGTTCCACATAATTATTATGGAAATGCGTAATCTAGTGGATATCGGTCCTTATGCAGAATGTTACTTAACAACGGGAAACGCTTAAAGTTTAGTTAATTTTTGTTATGTGATAGTAAAATAACTTTTATGTATACCTTTAAAAACTATAATGATACTATATTTATTTTTTAAACAAACAAGTCTTACAGCGCGCTCTTAATAATTATTGATGCGAGCAAAATAAATCTCTATCCTTCTGATAAATATATGCAACGTCTAGAAGAGTGATATATTCATTTATAATGTTTATACATACATATAGATATTTGGTTTGTGTATTCTTTACGTGCACAAAAGTTACACGTATTATCCGTTTTTTCATAATATCAAAATTTCATAAATATAACACAAAAATAAGAAAGTATTATAAATCTTTTATCTAAAAAAAATGAAAATTCGCGAACACGAAGTAACGAAATAAGTGTGACCGCGTTAGTTTCGCGAATAAACATTGCTTGTTGTTTTAGGACTCCAGGCTAGTTCCCACTGCGGAATTTTAGAGCGAGATTGCTATGCACAATGAGATACAGCGAGGTGCGCGGCAACTGTCGCCATCGGCAGCTAGCGGTTCGCAAGGTTCAGGTTCACTCGGGTTCATTGCCATAGTTTTGTAACCCTTCTTGTGTAACTCGCTCTCGGCGGCCCTTCTCGCTCGCCTCTCACTTGTACTCGATACCGGCCATACTTATTTTTCGCATCTTTGCAGAACTGGGCTAGCTAATTGCACGCGCTTAAGAAGGCTCTAAACACCACTGTGGAAGCTTATGAAAGCATATGAATTAATGCAATCAAAATTATAGATGGTTATTTTAGTTTCATCTGCTATTTTTGAAATATGAATACAAAGTTAATGTAGAGAAGATAACAAAAAATTTAAAGCAAGTGCGAAAGATTTAATTGAGCGGTGGCGTAGGCCGCTGTTCCGCCGTCTAGGGGCCGTCGACCCCGCAGCCTTTCGAGAGTATCGAACCGCATGGATTACGTCACCCGTGCAAGCCTCCTACTTTGTCTATACCTCGCTGCCTAACTCATACTCACGCTACATCCCACGTATTGCTTATTTGGCTACTATGCAAATAGACTTTTTATGTACTCTATGATCTATGTAAATTGTAAAAGCGTAGGATACGTGTACAAAATATTAACGAATTGTTTCTTGGACAGTGGGAGACGAAAAATAAAGCGTACCATACATAGGATACGAACTTTAAATGTTTTTTATCGTAATTATGACATGCGTAGCCGTTTTTACATACCATTACACGGCACTGATCACTTCCGCAACTGCGAGAGGCTTAAACAATGTATGTACATATTTACATCTATGTGGATGGAGGAAGATAATCACAATAAATCATTAAATAAACTTTATGCGTCATGTTATTTATATTTGTATCAAAAATAATATATATTACTTACATTTTAATGTATTCAACGGTTTTAATTACTTTTATCTTGTAAACAATTTATTACATGAAAGTATATAACTCTTATTTTATATAGTAATTAATAATTTGTTAAATAAATACATTTTAACAAAACAAAAAACACGTACTCGTATATTATAAAATTACACCTAAATGTATACACGTACAGATCAGGACAGATTTAAGGGGGCGGTAAAGTAACCTCACTGTTAATATTACCCCGGAACATTACCCCGGAAGTGAGTAAATACTTGATTAAACATCATGTTTGTTAAGTTCTTAGAGAAAATCTTCTTAATTAAACAACATCATCACAAATCATTCATTTTATTGTAACAAAATACATCAATGATGGTTGTTTCAAATTAATAAATTCGTGGTATCGGCTTGCTAAGAAATCGATCCAGTGACAAGGGCCTACTTAAAGTAGCTCAGTTGCTCAAGAATGCACTTAATTCTCATAAGACGATTTGTTTTTTGCCGGTTACGCTTACTCTCTCAATAAAATAAACAGCGGCCGTTGTTAATTTGTACCGCAGTCATCGACCCGCAGTTCGCCGGCAAGGCCATTCGCTTACACAACTGTCCACGAAACTCCTTCAAATTATCTCAAATTATCTAAAGTGTACTTTTGATATTTCCTTTTCGACCAATGGTATCTGAATTTCGGCGTTTAATTAACTCATAATAATTTGCCGAAGTAATAAACGTAAGGTCACTGCTCTCAGTTGAACTTACCGCATACATTGCGGGTCTGAATTATGAAAAGGCTGGCTTTGTTTTCAACAAATATAATGGAAACTAAACGGTGTTACCGATGCGCTGAACTCGCGATCGGTCATATAAGCGAGTAGCTGAACGTAGCGTTCGAGTGAACGAAGCAACAAAAGTACTTTCGGGCGAGTAACGGGATCCCGCGGAGAAATGCTCTACGAAATCGAAACACGCGTTACCGTTACGCCGGCCCTCGCCCTAACAGCCTGCCGGGATAATCTTGGTAAATCACGCCTCCAGCATCCCGCTGTTTTGGTTACACGTATTTGATTACTTTGTAAAAATAAAGTGGTAGCTTCTATTATAACCATTTTACAGTGAAAGTGTTTCTAATACATATGAGATTATGTTTTCCATAAATAACATTGTAAATTAGAACATATTATATCAATAATTAAATTTATTTTATTTTATTTTTATTGCATATCATTGTTAAAGTATATTACATACTATTTATAATAATAATAACAAACTATGCACTGTAAAATGAATTGTATTAGAAGCAACGCATAAGAAATATTTTAGAATTAAATGAGAACAGCGCCATCTAGGTTGTCATTATAAAAAGAATAGGTATCTAACTATAGCCATCTAGCAGTTGGTATTGTAACTATACAAATGGACAAAACCATGTGTAGTTTGCATGAGTTAATGTTTAATTTTACTTTGGATAGATGGCTCTCAAGGACAATATAAAAAGAGCAAAATATTCTAGTGATACTTCTCAATACCTCCTATCATTATTAATTATAAATTTTGATCAGTACTAAACTTAAGACAACATTTTGATTTAATTACTACAAGACCGCTTAACATTCGGCAAACAAATTTTCAAATATCAGTCTTGTTTAGACGACAAGTGTGACGTGTAATCTTTTTTCATTAGTGTTTATGAGCGGATTTAAATGAAATCACCTAATTCTATTTATAATTTTTTTAATACCCGTTAATTTTACATTTAGTCGATTTTATTCACAATATTACCATTGTTCAAACGATGCGGTCTGCCCTTTTCTCTAAATTTCTAACATGGAAATTTAATAGTCATGTACCTATATTTACAATTTTATCGTTACAAAATAAACACATCTTTGTACCATTAAAACCTAAACTGAAACTAAATTCGCATGTTACAAAGTTTTTTTTTTTCAGATATCTCAAAAAAGGAAAATCAAGAACACATTCATACTGTATTAAAAAAAATAACCGAAGCAAAAGAAAGCACCACAAAATTTTATTATTACCATTTTGACAACAATTTGCTTCGGACACATAATTTTTGACCTAAGATTTAACTTGCGAACCTGAAACATCTAAAAAAAAAATATTTTGTATTATTAAAGAACGCTAGTAAACAGTCATTTATTTACTTATTTATTTATTACATTGTTAACTGTTATACTGGAATAAGGACGTTAACAATCTGCAATAAATAAACTACTATTCGAAGCTAATTTAAATTCGACATCGTTCATTGTTACATCCCGTAAGATGTCTTCAGAACGGATAGTAATTTAAGTACTGCTATTCGTCAGCAGAAATAGGTGTTTCAGTGACATCATAAACCTTTGCAGCAATTTTCAAAAATCGAATCGAATGTCGAATAGGACCGTGGAAGTAAAATGATTAATATCAAATGGTTTTATTAGTTATTTAGTTTAGTATTCGTATTATTAGTTTAGTTTAGTATTAGTAACAATTTGTAGCATATTCTCTGTAGCTTCATTTAGTTGATATTTGTAGGAATTTAATTAGTATTAAGTAATTAATTTCCATACTATTTGAACGGCATTATTAAAACTGCTACTCTGGATAAAAGAGATGAATGCGTCGGATTGAAGACAGTAATTACACTGTTTAAACTGACATACAAAGTTTTTTTACTAAGTACTACATGGCAGAAATAAATACAGCAGTGATACACTTTTGAGAAAAAGGTACCTATATCTTTTACCATCTACGATTACCTTAGTGCATAACTACTATGGCTGGCTATTTAGCTGGTATAATAAAACATACCATATACTTGCGTTAAGTAAGTACTATATAAATGCCAATAATAATAATAATACCACCAAGATAACAAAGTGGCAACTATTATTTTTCTGTACTTAACAAAAAAAAATAATACACTTAACAAAGATGACGTCACATTTTTATACTTACAAATTATTACACTTGTATACATATGTAATATTTTATACGACGTGGCACGCCAGTTGCCCATTAAAAGCCATTAATCACGAAAATGTTACATAAGGGCCGCGACAACGTGCACAAACCCCGTTCTATATAAACATACCCCGTAAAAAGCATTCATTTTTTATTACTTAGCCGCTTTATTTAAAAAAGTATGTGAATTGATTGGCTGCGCGAAGCAGTTCTCGACCCTTAAAGTTAGCGCAGCGTCCCTCCGAATTGTAGCCAATGGGGGCCGCAGCCCTGTGAGGGTCCGCGCCCTTTGTGTACCACAGCGAAACTGCTCTCAATATCACTGAAGTGAATATCAACTTATTTTAGACATGGATTTGTTCATGTAGTTTTAACCAAAAAAAAAAACCAAATGTGTGTTTTAACCAATATCTTGTTTAATTTTCGAATTTTGTTAAGGGATTTTTGTCATGTGGAAATCAGCAAATATGTCATTAGTAAAATAACTATACCTTTTGGTTCTTAATAAGTATATTGACCTAACAACCGCAAAACCTATATTTCACACTGTTTTAGTACGATTAGTATCGAGGTCCTTAATGTGTAAACTCATATAGGTTATAGATTTTTGTTTATGTTTCGTGCTCTTTGCCGACCTTGTAAAAGACCTGTCGTGATGATGTAATAATATAATCCGTTTGAATTTCTTATTTGAGTTTAAATAAGCTATTACTTGTTGACCGTACAGTGAACACTACATAATTGAATCTAATAGATCTCACTGTATCGATTACACTAACGTAATAGGACAAGTTTGACTTTGAACTTCGGTTTTTTTTTTATTATTTTAAGTTAAATTGTGATTAAGCACAATATTTTTTATTCGATAATTAATTTATGTTATAATTGTCATAGGTACAAAGAAATCGGCGAATGATTAATATTTCTCGCGATGGATAATTCTCTAGTCCACATGGCAAAGTAGAAATCTGAGCGTCTTGTCGATCTGTTTATTTACAATAATGCTCTTGTGGATGAAGTTATCATAATGCCTGTCATCTCGCGGTGTGAGAGCTGAAGACAGTCATTAGGCAGTAAGCAGTAAGATTGGCCGTTGTCTTCTTAGTGGCGCTTTCTTGCACAACGGGGCTATCGTCTTCGTAGATGATTATCCTAGTTCACTTTACCCCTAAAGGTCGGAATACGTTCTGAACACAATTGGTCGACCAACATTAAGCCTACAGTAATAACCTAACTATTCTTTAAGAATACCTTCACCTTTAGGTGATGCAGGAAATGTGACTCAGAGTTCTTTACACATGAGTCTATATAATCGACAGGCGATTGGAGATTCTCAACATGGCCTTCGCAATAGCCGGTAATCTGGTAATTTCCTACTTTTTCTGATACACCACTGACAGCAAGTCCTCGATTGTAGCAGCGATGGCCTAGGCGATCTCTACACCTAGTGTATAGGTCTAGAAATCGCTTAGACCATGAAACGTAAATACCATGTGGCTTTCCGTGGGACTACCGTCTTTTTGAGAGGTTATGCAAAAGGACGTTCTAAGGTCATAGTCGTCGGTTGTTATTTAGGCGTGAGCTCATTAACGCTGGCTTCATATGGCTCTTCATTGTCTCATATGTTGATCATCTTGGTATGTTAATGGAGTACTGTTGCAAGCCAGCCGTATTTATTGGAGATGACATGACATAAAGTGCACTTTATATGCGCCATGTAAGTGTTTATCTAAGACTTATGTATCCAACTTACAAACTAGAGACACAATCCACATGAGAGTATCTAAATTGTATCTTAAGCCGGATTCTTTTTTGAACTTTTTGGCATTTAGGTGAACTCAATTCAGGCAAATTTACCCTTAGTAAGACTCGAGCGTTTAGTATTTAAAAATAACATTTATAAGGGCGCCTGTTTCAACGTATCACGCTTACCTTTGAGATAGGTATTAAAATCCTGGGAGTAGACGTATCGAACAGTGGGCAGTACCTAAGTCGTCTAGAGCTAAGTTAGCCTCCAAGGATCTATGCATCAAAATAAAACGAAAAGGTAGTTCCAAAGTAATTATAAGACTACCACGCTTCTCCAGTGTTAATTGGAGGAAATAATACAAATCTTATTTTAGAATGAACATCAGCTAAGCATTACCGATGTCGTGTTTGTACCTACATGCTAAAAGACGCACCCGTATGGGTGAACGCACTCACAAAAGCTGATTATAATTATTGTTTCCAAAGAGAAAATCTCAAAAACCCAATTTATTTTGTTTTTAGACAATTATATTCTGTACCCTAAATATCACGAGGAAAAATTTCGGCTGACTAAAATTTTCAGTAAATGTGTAATTCAATAAAAACATGTTAAATCAAATCTTATGATAATCCGCCAATATACCCTAGGTTGACTCATCAAATATTCGAGATGAAGCAGCCAATAAACAAACTCGCAATGATTGTGTCTTGTCTATTTTGTCAACGTTCAATTCTGGCATTATGAGTGATGTTCACACAAGAGCGCTTATTTGCGACTCGCGACAGAAGGGACATTGTCAAATACCTAGGCAAAAAATTGACAATTTGGTCGTGGGTGCGTCCGCCCCCTCGATGCGTTATAAACATTCGGCGACGTACGCATGCGTCGAGAGCTCACTCCGCGTCGAGCCCGCGTCGTGACTTGCGTGAAATTGAATAGTTTGAATAAATTACATCAGTGATTTATATACTATGTTATTTACTGATTTACATTGAGGTTTGGACCGATGTCTCCATCATGCGAACATTTGTATGTCAATATTTGACGAGTTCTATATGAACATGCATTTTTGTAATTTTATTTATGTTGAATGCTACAAAACTATACATACACGAATGGTTAATAATGGAAGTACCTATGTCCTTAAATTTCGACTAATTGGTATATTAAAACATCTTTTAGAAACATTATCTACGAACACTAAATAATGTTTACCAAAAATATAATTATTTTTATCGATATTTCGCTATCGTGTGTGGCACGTAATAATTTGAGCCGTTGTACGTTTTTTATACGGACACGTGGACTTAATTCTAATGAATGGCTCCACCATTAATTTGGATTTTATCCAAAGTACTTATAGGTTTTTTTCTGAGTCCATTGTGATTTTTTTATTTTTTTCCTCGTGGTCACCATGGGGTCATTCTTTATATTTGTTCCAGATCCTGATTGATTGACAGCGAGGGGAGCGGTCATTCGCACATCTGCATTTGCAACTGATGCAGAAATACAAATGTGCTTGTTAATTAAAAAATAATAAATATTCCCTACTATCCTGCGTTTCGCCGAAGTCGGTAGCTTAAACTCAAATGAGTACAGCTTAGGTTAAACAAAAAATATCATTTAAAAACTCAGCATTAACTATGTATATACTCAACAATAAAACTGCGAAATGAATGTTATGTATGCTGTTTGTTTTCATTCGTACTAAAATATTAATATTTGTGTTTTGGAATTTACTCTCTAACTCTTCTCTAACTTATGTAAATATGGCACAGTTCACGCATCATATTTGTGGCATCGAATCTTATTGAACTATTAAAAATAGCGACTTGTGAGCGATTTTAATAATTGGTCATATAAACACTAAACTTATTGGTGTAATCATTCTTAGAAACGAAATCAATCTTTTGATATTCAAACCGATAATTAATTTCATCGTTTAGACTTCTATGACGAAATTTTTAAAACAAAGGCTAATATAATTATTATTTTAGATATTTAATTATTATTGTAAAGGAACACAAATTAATATTCATTCATTAAGTAAGTTAACAGGATCCAAGCATTTGTCATAATAAAATTTGTTAATACCGTATAATAATTCATAATAGAAAGTGAAATTTTTGATGGCCGGCTTATTATAGCGGGCCCGTGCACATCCATTCACGAAGTGGACGTGCCTGACACGCGTCAATTTAACTTTTTTGCGCGCATTCATTTTTTATGTGCACTTTTTCACAGAAGAAAAACCTCCCCTATTTGTAAACTAGCAGAGACCTCTGATCTGAGAGCTTATTAAACATAAATATTTCATGAAACATTATCGTGACGCTTTTTATTGGTGTCTTTATCGCGTTCGATACATTTTCCCTTCATAGCTTTGTTATTATTACGCGTCATGTGGATTGATGAAACAAACAGACCTACATAAAGGTCAACTAGTTTATATGGCGCAATGAATAGTAGGTCGATTTTTTACTTAACGATCAATGTGATATGAGTTTAATTGTTTCCGTTATACCAACGTAATATATTGATTGACACGCTCTTAGAATAGGACCATTTATATATTCCTCAGAACGAATCTCTCCGAAATTCGTAATTATTATTTTGTAAGATATTCGCAGATAGGCGTCACTGATATTTTTAGGCACATGCAAAAATAGAATGAAAAAGTTATACATTTGGAGCGATACTGTGCGGCTCTATCAGAGCCAGAGGGTGGGTCAGGTAAGGACAGTGTTACCATTAAGTATGCCGTCGAATAGAGACATATTTAATTTTTCTCTTTAAAGGATTACAGTTAATGTCTGTAATTTAATGTTTGTTTGAAATTCAGCGTAAGATTGTAAAATTATGTGTTAACTTAAATGACGTAGTTCTCACATTTTTAGGGAGCTTTAAATGTTTAAAACACTTTCCATATTTCCCAATTCAATCATAAAGACCAATGCTTACAATGCTTGACTGACCGACAAGTCATTCCTAACAGAATGAAAATATTTAAACCCATCCCGTCGGCATAACCTGAAAAAAAGAACATAAAATCCACCTATATTCTAAATACCAATTTAATACGTACAGTCATTTGACAATGCGTTTACAATACAGGCCAAAATATTTCTGACTTAACATATAGAGAGGGAGGTATGTAAAGTATAAAACAATAATGGGAAACCTTTCGCTCTCGTATTGAACTGTGTAGTTTCCAAAAAGCGTCTTTAGATTCTGAACGATAAATTGTATGATATAGACGGATAGATCGTCGAGCGATGGTAACCCTACATGGGCCATTGTGTCCACGCACTGACCAGCAGCTGTACGCCGGCTGTACCGCGCACGGCGCATGCGTCGCTACACAAATATGGCCGCTAATATTGCATTACATCACGTTTCTTCACTTATAACTCGGATTACCATTACTTGTTACAATTTCAACGTATAATTTCTTTCTATGATTGGTTTCATACTCTTATGTTACATACCTGTATATACGTATATATAACCGCATGTATTTGTGTACAATAATATTTTAATGTTTTTATTCATAGATTGGCCTCCTTTTGTAAATAGTTATTCTACATATATTAATATGTATTGGGAAAATTTAGCTTCCAAACCTATTTAACAATACAATATAATGACAATTATTCTATCTTATTGTTGATCAATTTATGTCATAAAGGTCATCCCGTGTCCAGATTTTTCAAAATAAAAATAGCTTTCGATAAATTTATGTTGATATTTCAACTAGTAATTGATTATTACAGCGATAATAATGAATATGGAAGATTTGTGATAAGAGTATTGTAGCGAAAAGGACAAACGCTTGTTAATTTTTTTAATTCAAAGTAATCCATATTTAACATGATTATAGGACAATAGTTGTTGATATAAATAATTCTGTTAATATAAGACAAATAGATACGCAAATATTTTTATAGATATGACAACTACATCTTGTTAACACTAATAGTACAAAACAAAAGACGTGTCTCTATGGAATAATAAATGCGTAAAAAGATTACGCTGATGTGTTCCAATGTTTTACGTCTTAATATTTTGTTGTAACATATTTACAGGCTTACATGACATTTTAATGTTATATCGACTTTACATTTTGAGGGTTATATTTACTTACATAGATGGAAAGGAACAAATCTATCAAATTTATCAAAAGAATATTAGTGAAATGTGGTTGCTCGAAATGAATACTCATCTCGTGTTATGACCAAAATTACTTCAGGTATCGGTTCAAAGTCATGAGACTACGGAACAAAAAAAAAGTTAGTCAACTAAATAATGACTGAAATCAGAACAATCTGAAAACGGTAGTTTGTTAAGCGGAATTTAAGAGCGTTAATTTTTTTAACTAATAATGCGAATTTCGCGTCCGGGTTCAATACGAATATGAGAGGGATGTCTATTTACTGGAAGTAAATGTAGCCAACGTCCCCCGTCCGCGCGCGTCACCCCAGCATCACGCAAATGTACCACGCAGTTCTTAGCTAATCGCCACGCAGGCCACTTCGCTACCACAAATGCTTTCGATTATTTTTCTCCAATATATATCAATATCATAAATCCAATACGAAAATAACATTAACACACGATACAGCGTAATTGTTACTTACCTATATAAGTCACGAAGCCCAAGATACGTCGAGTCAATTTGTATCAAGCCAAGTGTTTTTGTCGCGATTTTTGTATATAAAATGTGTTTTTTAAAAAGGAGCGGAATTTTAAAAATTTCAAGTACAATTACCGCAGTAGTTATGTGCTGATCCGCTAGGATATTCGATTCTGACAGGGGTGTTCCGAAACATACATGAAGGGTGAGTTACTATTATGTATTACGCTTGTTTTAGGAGGTTCGGTCTTGTATTAATTATTTTATTTTGTCTACTACATTATATTAAATGTAAAGTAATATTTACAATTAATGTAAATGATTACAGTTACAAGATACAATCAACCGTCTGTACGAGTAGAGTCGACACTGAGCATAGGCTCTACATATCGAAATATTTAAATTATATTATTTACAAGATATATTTATAATTTAAATGGACGTAAAGACTACGTATTGGCTTGTAATTGGTAGTTGTATATGAAAATTAAACTCAAATTTTAACTGTAACATATCTGTCCAACTCTATGTATCTGAAGTAACAACACAAAACAAATCGGTAAAATAAAAAAATATATATTAATTATTATCATCTCTCTGCATGTGTTATAATGAACAAAAAACTGAATATTGAACAAAACCAAACTTACAATAGGTAAAATAATTGCAAACTAAATATGTATTGAATATCACAAAGAATTATATTCAAATAAATATAACATACGATATTATTCTCTAGAATTATTTTTTAATGTATTTGAATTATATAAACATGGATGTAAAGACTTACTTAAAAGGTGTAGAAATGTAACATAGAGAATATATATGTATATAATTGAAGATACATTAAGATTGTATGGAGATGGATAATTGAAGAAACAAATGTAATAAATAAAACATATGAACTATAATACATATATATATAAAATAAAACTTTCAAAAAGAAGTGTATACAAAGGGTAATATTATCTTACCTAATGTAATTATTATATATAATTTTCTGCCCTTGTATACAAAACAAGCATTTATACATTCTTGTACCCTTCAATACTTTATTTATACATTAACAAATATTCAACTCAAATATAAGAAGAAAGGTTAACTTGAAAGAATGACAAATATAATCTTATACATAGTATGTATTCTGCTTTTAAATGTCCTCAGTTATGTGAAACGGTTATTGTTTAGTTTAGATATATTGTCTAAGGCATATTTGTATTAAAGAAATAAATATATATACTTAAATATTACACACTTTTTGCGGTTTAACCTTATAACGGTTAATCAATTTTTTGCAGCATCATAGAGATGATGACAATATAATATTACTTTAAAATATCGTTTTTCTTATTGTACTAAAGTTTAATATTATAGAAATCTAATAAGAATTTGTCTCATAAGAATATATGGTGTATAAAAATTTCTAATTCTGACACCAAACTTGCAAATTGGACATAAAAGCTAAAAACTAAAAAATAGTACTAATCCACCTTATTATATAATAATGTATAAAGAAAATAAGAAGCTTACAGTGACATAAAGCTTATTGCAAAATTTTCTTTTCTATAAAGCTCAATGTAAATAACGTTTCATTATGATACAAAGTTGCTGTAGATTTTTATTTTCCCGCCAACATGATCTCATTGTATTTCTTAACTTTTTATTATTATCATATCCTCAGACTGGATGCCCTACGGGGTGGGTAGACGATACCGTCTGCCAAAAGTCTCTATTCTTTCAGACCTGATATACGAGTACATCTTATCCATATATCATTTTCTTCAGATACGGACGTAATTATTTTACTGGCGTAATTTTTTTTTTATTTTTTCTTTTTATTTTTTCTTTTATTCTCGATAGGTATAATATAATAGTTACGTATTCCAGAGTGCAGCGTGTGCGCGGCCGCGGCGGCGGCGGCGGCGGCCGCGGCGTTCTGGAACACCGCGTACGATCCCGACGCGGCCAAGCAGCCACCCGCCGACCTGGTCACCAACGGCATCGTCAATGGTGATGCGATTCGGTACACTAAGAACTGTGAGTACTTTAATTTTTATTACATTTCATTCATGATCATCAGCTTATCTTAATCCACTATGCTTGGTGCATAGGCCTGTCCCCGGCTTACCCTCATTACATACTTCTAGCAGCAGTTTCAACCTTGGGGGTTGTTAGTAGTTAACCTTTTTATGCACGTTGAGTTTAAGTTTCTTCTTATCGACTACATAAGCCAAAGCTAACGCCTGTCCCGTATATTTTGTAGAAAGGATTAAATTAGGACAGAAATTATATTGTTTCTATCGTTATGCTTTATTAGATTATATCAGAATTTGCTCTTTGTTAGAGTCAATAGGAACCTTTCTCCGGTGCTTTAATTAAATCGGAAAAAAAACGCAACATCACGACTGTATTCTCCGAAGGGG